>OMLC01099531.1:0-26527 GCA_900302585.1 Regalecus glesne
CCTCTTGCAGTTAGGCTGTCTGTGTATTTGTGTGCTTCTTGCGTATACATGGTTCCTACCTGCCACGGGACCTATCTGACACAGGATGACATCATGCCAGGCATGGGACTAAAGAAAGTTTGGGTGCTCCCATCCATTAAAAAACAATTTCATCAAATTCATCTCAAAGACAAACAAGTATCCTCCACACATGAAATCAACATTCAAAAAAGGGAAAGTGCCACATGGGCTGCAACTGGGAGTGGCATAGAGTAGTTTTGATAGGCTGACTGCCCAAATGTAGTGAAGGATTTCTTCTCATATATATACTCTATGTACTTGTTGTATGTTGCTCTGGATAAGAGTGTCTGCTAAATGCCTGTAATGTAATGGATAGCAATATACATCTAGGATGTTATTCAAATACACAAGGTGAAAGTTTGGTTGCTGCATGAACAAGACTGGAGGAACTTATCTGCATTTAGCCCATCTTATTGCACAACCGCAGCATGGTGCTCGTGGAGCAGTATAGGTTCAGTGTTCTGCTCAAGGAAACCTCGACACGCTTTCTGCAGGGACAGAGAATCCAACCCCCAATCTTCAGTTTCTACACCCTACCTCCTGAGCTATGGCAGTTGTCCTTTTGAATAGCACAATAGACTTACTGGGTTCAATAGCAAGGTGAAAATAATTTGAACTAATGTTAGATAACATCGTTTTTTCTTTGAAACACAAGATGGGTGTCCTATGGTTTTGCTCAGGATAAAGTCTGATTTGGAGAGATATAGTTGGTTCATATAAATGATGAAACCTCAACACTAGTTGCTATCATATCATGTTAAACAGACTAACTTGATAATGGTGTTCAAGGTCCAGAGGCCTGGCTTGCACATGCTTATGAGGCGTGCTGATAAGTAAATCCTTTCTTTATTTCACAGGGGTGATGGGTGTCTCCATGTTTCTTGAACAGCCCTCTTATCTCTGTCTAAATATCCTGTTGATGCAGACTATGCCACCTGACATAACCTTGAAATATTATTGTCTATACTATATTGCAATCTACTTTAATCTTATGCCATTTGGTCTTATTCCTTCTCCGATCACCCCTTTTTTATTCTGTAGGATACCCCCACACACACAAACATAAATATACATGTTATGATGATGGTATTCTTCCAATGGACAGCAGTCAACAGAAATAACCCCAAAGCTGTTAATGATGAATGCACTTCAGTGAGCAGAAAGGCTGAATACCATTCAGGTAGAGATTCAAGCTTTACTGCAGAAGTAACTTGGTTGTCATTGCTTAGGAGACGGTAGCTAAGTTTTTGTTTTTTTGATGCACATTAAGAACAGGAAGTGTGTGGGTTGGGTGCAACACTGATCAAGGTTTCTATTCCCCGTGACTTCCTCTGACTTCCATGGCTCTGTGGCCCTTTGATGGACTGCGGATATGTTACTGATGTCACGAGATACCATGATTTGCTCTACCGTGTCTCGTTACTTTGTCTCACAGTAGTCAGGGTTGCCCGTCTTTACAGCCTTTGTCATTCATCTGTCCTACTTGTGCTGGGCCATTGTGCCAATTTTCCTTAAGGAACACCAATAGGATATGGTCTAGAGCAACCATGTTGTAGTTTACTTGTTGATGCGTTTGGAAAGCTTGAAAAAAGCGGTGATAGCCCAGTATGCTTTTGTGTGTGTGGTGTCCCAGTACTCGTGTAATTTGAAATCAGCCAGCACCACAGTCTTGCATTGCACGAATGGCAAGCTGTCTCTTGCCTTTCAGAAAGGCTCTGACTCACTTTTCTCTGGTGTTCTTCCCTTGGACAGCATTGGCCTGTAAAAGCACACACACTGCTGTGACTGTTGTGGGGAGCTGAAGGTCAGTTTGACCCTGTTGTATTTGGAGCTTTGTGAAGGGCAAGTAAAGACTTCAAAACAGTCGACCGTGGGTTATTCACTCCCAGAATCCACAGAGACCCATATAATGTCACCCAGCCATCAAGGCAGAGCCATCTGCTGTGTTGCGTGGACCATAAGTCTGCCTTTCTCTGCTCCAGAAGGTCAGACTGAACATTTTAGTATTATTCATTACATAATTCCTATTAATCTAAATACCAGTAGCTCTAATTAACGATATGAATTGAACTAATGATCGTTATCTCTAAGAAATGAGAATTCTTCTCTTTCTGATGTGTTGCCCCCCCCCTATTGTCAGCAGTTAATCCCAGCAGTTGTACGACGCTCTGGATAAGAGCGTCTTCTAAATGCCTGTAATGTAATGTCATGAGTAAAGTGTGTGTGTTTTTTTTACTAATGGTATATGGACTTATTTTTATATTGCACTTTTCTAGTCTAGCAACCACTCTAAGCACTAAGCCTCGCATTTACCGAACACGGGGGGATTAAGTCCCTTCTCGTGACGCTCTGGTGGGATCAAACCCACGATGCCTGACTTGGAGGTGAGCAAATCCATTTTCCCCAAAAGCGATGCTCAGAGACGAGTAGACAGGTGGTTCCTTGCACTGGGGTTCCATGTCTGGCCCTGCCAGCCACCCATCAGAGCCTACTCTGTCATCCCTGCCCCGTTTCCCATCACTACTTACTTCCTTGTTAGATAAAAGAAAATTAAATATTGAAAGTTGGTGGACTGGCTACATGTTTTCAACATAGGATCCCAGAGGGCAGTGAACTAAAGTATTGTGCTTCTCAATGCTCCTCTAACAGACGGGAAAGTCAGATGTTGGATCATCTCATAAGCACAGTGCACATTCTTCTCATGAATCATAACCCCTACTGTTCCAGTGCTTTCATCAGTGGATCTGCCAAGTCTGTTTAGCACCGTGAAAAGACGTGACGTTAACATTTAATCACATGAGGTTCTGTGCCCTTCTTGATGAAGAAATCCAGGAGTTTTGTTCAGGACAGTTGTCTAGTTGTTCAACAAGCCTTCTCTTTTTAACTACAGTTGAGTTTAGCATAGACCTAGTCAACTCTTGTGTGTTATCTAGAACAAGCAAACTGCACAACAAGATCTTGTTTAACTGTATTCCTCTCTGCCAGAATTGCGCGTGTGCGTGTGCGTGCGCGTGTGTGTGTCCCCTCAGCTCATTTCACAGGACTTGTCAACCTAACATTTTTGTGTATGTTTATGACTGTAGGGTGAAAGACCAGTCATGGTTATGATAGTTCAAAACCTTTGAAAAACGTGTGTTATGCTGCACTTGAGTGCTATCTCCTCAGCTATTGTCGTTTTCTTCACATAAGGACAGGAGATGGGGAGGTGATCCAGACAGTGGCACCAAATTTTCCTTTCTACCAGTAGGCAAAAAACCGGGTAGTTTGTCACCAAGTCCGAGAACTGGAGATACGCCTGGCTTAGAGCTTTACTCTACTGATGGCATTCATCTAGTTTCTTATTAGCTTAAGGTTTGACAGGCTTACTGTTAACGCTGCTGACACACACACACACCTTTCTATGTTCCAACATCTCCCGACCTGTATCTGTTCTAGTGTTGCGATTGCTGTGTCAGAAAGGGGAATACTGGAACAATCCTGTGCTCTCTTCCTCCTGCTGACATGACTGCTCTACCTCTTCTCCACTAGCTTACCTCTACAGTGGGAAAACAGCAGGCCTATCCGCTTTGAGCCACCAATGCTCGACTTCTCTGAGCAGTGAGTAAACGTCTGTTATTTGACTTATGTTCCTGTCTTTTTAGGCCTGTCAGTTTAATCTAGACAAACTGATAGCATAGCTCCTTACAACAGATATTGCAGATAGCGATCACTATTCAGCCTGTCTTGGAATGGTTCATTTACTATTTTGCTTGGAATGTGACACCAGGATATGCATTCAGAGATGCCAAGTTAGAGTTTCCTCCTGGGGGTAGGCTGTTAAACACCAATGCATTAAGTTTATCTGAAAAAAATGCATTTGGAATGACCCGACATGCAAAGTCATGAACGCGCGGAAGCTCAGTTCAGGCAAAGGTTGATATTTGCATTAAGGCAACAGAAGGTATTTCATAAATGAATGATATATTTTGTGTGGTCAAAGGCTTTATCTACCTGGCTTGGATGAGATCACATTTAAATGATCTGGTTTTGTCCTCCTTGAGCTAGTTCCCCTCAGCAAACAGATAAAAAAAGTATTTACATCCTGCATATTTGCAGTTTTACAGTCTCAGACTAACTAGTCAAGGAAATAAGAATATTTTTCAACAAGAACAGTGCGTGAAACAAAGCAGAGGGATTGGTGCAGAAATGTTATCTGATAGTTCTTGGTGCACCATACATGTTTATAGTCACATTGATAACACGCAAATTACAACAATATACTTTACTACACTGGAATATTTGAATTTATCCAATCTGTCTACTATCTTCAAACTCATAGTATTCAGTTTCCTGTGTGATCATCAGTATGCCTGCATGAGTGCACTGTAAAAATTCAAATGACTTCAATTTTTTTGAAGTGGATTCAATAAACAGAAGGAAACGAATCATAATATTATTTGGCCTTGAGTCTGCTCATCGGTGTTTTCCACTGCTGTAATCCTGTCGTTGTTGTTTTAAGAACCAATGTTTTTCTCTGTCTCTCTCCCTCCCTCTCCCACCCTCTCTGTTTTAGGCCTGTTGGCATGCCAAAAATGGAAAAGGTTTATTTGCACAACCCCAGCCCAGAAGAAATAAGCTTAATATCCATATCCGCCACAACGGCACATTTCCACGCATCATTCTTTCAAAACAGAGTGGGTATTTTCACAATATCTCCTTCTTTGACATTTATGCCTTCTGCTTTCTGAAGTGTTTCTGTGTGATAGACATTAATTCAGTTACAGCTCAATACAGTTCAGATACAGTTCAATTTGCTACCGAGGCACACATGTTTCTTTTAGTTGGTCAGCTCTCCAAGAGCAAATAGGAGGTAATCTGCTTGCTCATGGAACCATTGGACATGTCTGGTCAGGAATCAGAGCTTAGTTCTCAGTTTGGTGGATGACTCCATGCAACACCAGGTCATTCTGTGGAGCCTATCCATTTAGCACTTTGGACCATGCCGAGTCAAACCATGCCACATTGATTTTCCTTTCCTTTACCAGTTTAAAAGTGCTGAGGTGTGCCGAACCACACCGTACCAAGCTGGAGTACCTCTAGAGTTGGGCCGAAGCGTGCCAGACCCGCCTCGAAGTGGGCTGTGGTGGCATCAGGTGTCCATTCAGTGACTCTTTTAGATCCATTTTGTCATTCCATCTGTTTATTTTAAACAATAATTGGTCGACGCTAAAGGAAAGCTTAACAACCAGATCAACTAATATATGTTTTTGCCCACGTATACCCAATTTCAGTGAATACCATTGAGGTGATTACCATGATCAAGGCTTACTGGGCTGCTGTCTGTCAAAGGTAGACACAAAGCAGAACCGTACCAGCACACTGATGAAGGGGTAGCATTTCCCTACACATTGCCCAAAATGTAACATTGTGTTGTTTGCGTGTTTGATAGTACAACCAATAGCAATACCCAAGCATAAGAAACAAAACCTACATTATCACCATACTACGTACATACTTACCATTGTATTCATCATACAGTATTTACATGCACAATAGTGATATTTACAATTTGAAATTAGGTTGTATATAATAATGAATACATGCTTTTTTTCTCAAGATATCTTATTGAGTTATTAATTCGTTCATTTGTTAATTTTTATGATCAGACTTCCCTGTGGGTTCTCACAGGGTTGGCGCCTATCCTGACAGCCTGAAAATCTATGATAAATTGCGAGCTACCAACAACCGTTGCACTGTGCAATAGTAAACAGCGTTAAAGAGGACACTGCTTTTGAGCGTCATCAACTCAAGAGAAGCCCGTCATCACTTTAAGACACACCTTCATGTGTGTAGCCCTGTTGTAATCTAAAAGCAAATCATCTGATGTGCTGAGTCCAACTGACTGGACCCAAGCCAGCACATGTGCATGAAAAATAGCACTGGTGCTATCGGTAGACCTGATGTCAAATCTCTTATTGCTCATCTCAGAAAGTGAGTTAATCTTCTCAAACTTAATCTTTTGACTTAAAACTGATGCAATAGTTGAGAAGTCAAGTATAGCAGCTCTATCGGTACATACATAAATTGCCCATGATAAATAGTTTAGCTGTGGTTTCAAAGTAATGTGACTTCAATCATATTTCGATTGGAGTGGAAAATAATTCTCCTAACTTCCCATTCTGCTGTTACATAGACCTTAACATTCAGTCCAAATTGCTAGTTTGGTGTTGAAAAATAGCAGCCTCAAGTCATAATAGAAAACCAACATACCACTGTGGAGGGGGACATTTTTCACACGTTGAGACCACAAGTCTCTGCAGGGAGAGAGTTTTTCTCTCTATGTAGTCTGACATGGTTTAGATTAGTTCCTGTAACGATCCGTTGTGATTACTTTGCCCATTGACTCCATGCGAGCTTTTTCAGGTTGATTTTAGAAAATGTTTTCCCTTGGTGCTAAAGGCTCTGTGGTTGACTTGCATTCTGTAAAACATCTGATGAGGTAGCGCATACACAGCACAGTTTGGAAGAGAGGAGAGGGGGGGCTGGGTGTTTCAGGTTTTGAGGATAGAGGTGTTGTTTTTGTTTTGGCTGATATAGTGGTTCTGCCATCATGCCACATTCAAAGATCACGTGTGTTGGCTTTTGGTCAACCTGGACCTCTCATTCCTCGGTCTGACCTAACCTGACCTGAACCACTCCGGGCAGAGCCACATAACTTGAAATGCATGAATGAGATGTTTTTGATAAAGTAGCAAACAAGCGTGTTTGTATATGACATGGAAATGATCATTTTGAAGAACAAGCCAGCTAAATGTCAGACTGTTTAGTGTTGTCTTTCTATTGGATGTGACCTGTTGTTCTTGTCATTTTTGCTAATGTACATGTCTGTTTATTTTCTAGTCATGACATATTGATTTGTCAGTACAGCACCAAATTCACTGAGACAACTCCCTGAATGGCCTTCTACCTGGTGATGACAGTGACACTAGTTCTCCTCTCCCTCACAGATAATCCAGCCAGGGGGAAATACATCATTTGACGTGGTCTTCCTGGCACGAGTAGTCGGGAATGTAGAGAATACGTTATTTATAAATACCTCACATCATGGCGTGTTTACATATCAGGTTGGTCCAAACAAATTCTGCATGAAAAACCACCAATGTTCCATTTAGTCCCTGTACTGATGGTGTGAACCAGCGTTTCTCCTTTGTTTTCATGTAACTGGGATGGTAGAAAGCATAGGCATCATTTGCAGGGACAAGTCTAAAAACGAAAATCTGTTAAAAATGATTTGTGACTCAAAAACCAAATCAACTTGAACTTGAACTGATACTGTGATTTTCCGGATTTCTAAAAAACATATTCTGTCTCCTTGTTAAGATGAACCTAACATGAAAAGTGCAGACGGTTCATCACAAATCAGCAGGGGGGATACTCATTTTCCCCGCTGTATGTAAAAAGCTGCAGATGGTCCCTTTGAAAAAAACATTCTGCATTGTTTACGGTGCTATAGTAGGATGCAGATTGCTTCAAAGCATGGCCTGGATGACCTTGACTGATAATTACTCTATTTTTGATGCATTTTGGCAGGGTTTAGTTGCCTTTGGTGGCTAATATGGTTTTTAGATGTACTCTTCATGTGTGTGTGTGTTTGTCTCTATATGAACACTTCACTCTAGGTGTTTGGCGTGGGTATCCCAAACCCGTACAGACTACGGCCGTTTATTGGTGCCCGGGTGCCTGTCAACAGCAGCTTTTCACCTCTTATCAATATTCACAACCCACACAGTGAACCACTGCAGGTGACAGAGCCATATATAGTGTCTTACCTCAACTAAGCAATGTGTTTTGGTTTTACTCTTTTGTTTGAAAGCAGTTTTTCTCATTGAAAGACCTTCTGCATTGGTGTCAACCTCATTACTAAAATGTCATGTGTGAGAGTCCAATGTTTCTGTTTTTTTCTACTCCTATGTCATTGCAGTATATTATTCCTCATTTTGAATTGACAACATTTAACCTGTTTATCAATTCACAGAAATAAGTCAAGCTGTCCCCTTAACTTTAAGCTGTGTCAATTTTGTCTTATGATTATTTAATGCTTATTCAACCGCATTCATGAAAAAAAGCTCTGACATGATGGAAGGTTGTTTTCCAATGATGATAAATGAGCTGTCTTTTGTTTATCACAGAGTTATGTGGTAAATTTATAAGTTGCATCAATTTCCTTACTGGTTTGGATTTGCTTATAAGCATAAAGTTCTCATCTAAGAGCCTTGTTAAATTGTGTTTGTCACGCACCAAATGGATGCTTCCACAGGTTGTAGAAATGTACACCAGTGGAGGTGATTTGCACCTTGAACTACCCACGGGCCAGCAGGGAGGCACCCGGCAATTATGGGTGTGTATTATGATAAGTGACGAGTGCTGGACTATTTGACAAAGAGGCGGTGGTGTTGTTGATTCAGAAAAAATCAGCATTCCTCCATAATCTGTTAATCTATCATATTGATGAATTTAGATTAAGCCTTTCTAAATAATCCCTCTCTACACACTAGTTCTAATGTGAAATATTTGCTGTGGTTTGAGTTTGGCTGCGTGCCCTTGTCAGGTTGCTCTAAGCCAGTGTTTGTTACCTGACTGTTACCTTTCTTGTCTCAGGAGATTCCCCCATTTGAGACTAAGGGGGTGATGCGGGCAAGTTTTTCCTCACGAGAAGCCGACAATCACACCGCCTTTATCGGAATCAAAACCAATGCCTCGGACCCAGATCAATTTATAATCCTCTCCATGGAGGTAGAAGTCACCTCAGGTAAACACCATAGCCATCTTGGTATCTTGAGGATGCGGCTAACATGTTCCATTACTACTAATAAACTTCTGATCCAGTTGAACTGATTCACCTCTTTTTGTGATTTCCATACCTGGATTGTTGAGCATGCTTCACGACATTACTACTAATACTACTTTTTGCCTGTTTGTATTTTTACGTTATTCACCCTTTCGACACAAAATAAGCAAACCTTCTACATCTGTCGTGTATCAGTAGCCCTAGGGCAATGTGAAGCCACTCATGTACAGCTCACTAATATCTTACTCGTCCATGGTAAGATTGCCGGGAATTGACATCTTTTTCTAGCAACCTTCTACTGTTCTACAGGTCCACAACAAACACAAGATGTGTAGTATAACCATAGTTTTTCTACTGCTGGCTACCAAGCATCTTCACCAGAGAATTTTAATCTACATGTTAAGGGGCACTTGAGCAGTGATTGAGCAAGAGGCAGTGATGGAAGAGGCAGTTTGTTAACATCGGACCTAAACTTGTTTGTGCTTTTTTAAGGGGTGGCAATATTTGATTATATCGCTTTCTCACTAACAGAGTTCATCCCTTTTTCTAGATATGTTATTATACTTTAATAGGTAATGTTCTCTTTTGGTTTATTTTTTGTCCCCAGCACCAGGAATATACTCCTCTATAGAAATGCTTGACTTTGGCACTCTGCGCTCACAAGGTAAGCTGTTATTTTTCCCTTTGTTTTTACTTACTGCATCTTGTTGGCTTACTTGTCATTCTACTTGTGGTTACAGATAAACCAAAACAACTGAATTTACATCTCCTGAATTCAGGCACAAAAGATGTACAAATTACTGTGAGTATTTTGGAAATCATCCGTAGAAGGGAAATGTCATAAGTCATTTAGCCTTGAGTGAATGGTTTACAATTTTTGATATCTGTGTGCATTGAAGATCATAGATCTTTTTACATTCCCCTCTCATTGTTTAATATGACACTTGTGTAAAGTGTGTAAATATTTTGAACTGGAAAACTGTGTCTTGTGTTATTCCTCTTTTTTTGGCATCAGCCTGATGTTTTGTGTATTTTACATTGCATTACAATACATTACAGGTATTTAGCAGACACTCTTATCCAGAGCGACGTGCAACATGAAAGTAGTATTCGTTCTATATTATTGCATATCTGCTTTATTTATCTAGTACTAGCTAGAAGATAAAGCCAATTTAACCCAATAATGCTCATCTCCTTTAAAAAAAGCAAAGATACGAGAAATAAAATCAGAAATAAATGACTATAAAAATAAATCACAGTGAACAGTCAGTGAATGAAGTATGTTTTAGTTTCTTAGAGATATAAAACTACTAAGCTTGTATCCACTTCCATTTCATTTTAAAAGGCTGTTCATTTGGTGTCCAGTATACTGTTAGTTTATACTGGGGAGTACAACAGATTAAGTTTTATTTCTTATTTGTCTTTTTTCTTTTCAGAGCATTCGTGCAAGTCCATCAAATGATGCTTTGACAATAGACTTTAAAGCAATCACGCTCAAGGCTTGGGAAAATAGATATACCAAAGTTGCAAGTATCAGTTTCCATGGTAAGTGGAACATAAATTAGCAACCATTCCTTTTACAGGTTCTATTCACTTCTTGGAAACACCGCTACTATCCATCAATTCAAGTGGAAATTATCCATGGTTCATGTTGGTAACAGCTTAAGTTTAGTTATGTACTAAATCGGGTAGTAATTTTCAAAAAATAACTTTCTCACATATTGTTCATGGCTACATACATTTATAATGTATGATGATTATTCATTTTTAGACCTTCATTTCATATCAGAAATTAGGATTTATTTGCACGTGTAAATACTGACAAGTTTCCTTTGTACATTTTGGTTTCTTTTTGCAGCGTCAAAAGCCCTAAAACCCTCCCAGTCTTCAGGCAAAATTACAGTAAAGGCAAAAGAGAAAAGCTACTCTAAACTTGAAATCCCTTACCAAGCTGAAGTTTTAGATGGGTAAGTTTTTCTGCGCCCTCACTTATGTGATTTTAAACCTATTTCTGCATGTACTCCCTTCTCTAAGATGTGGTACATCTTGTGATGAATACTCATAATATAAATGTATCCAAATAACATATTTTTTAAATTGTCTCTTTTGTGGAAAACTGATGTAAAGCTGGCTTGGTATCCTGCTTGTCATGAGGAATGCTGGCATTGAAAAGCAAGTTATAATTGATAGTGAATCGAGCACTGTAAGAAATGCGTATCCTTTATTTCCCAGGTAATGTTTGGGTGTTGTTGTTATTTTTATCCAAAGGTATTTGGGTTTTGATCATACGGTCACCCTGTTTCATATCCGGGACAGCATAACGGAGCCAATGGTGAAGCCCATCCACCTCACCAACACCTTTCACTTTGCTGTCCACATCCATGATGTGGCCCTGCCAGAGGAGGCGAACGCCATGTTTAAGGTTCTAACCCTGCCACTAATATCTGTGTTGATGGGTTTGTTTTACCAGCTGCCTCTCCTCCTCAGGGCAGTGCAGCATATGATTAAACCTACCAGTCACACTTGTGGTCCAGATCTTTGATTAAGCTGTAGTCTGTTGAATAAAACTAGATCTCGTCAATAGTGGTAGGTAGGTCAGTAATGCTGCCTAGAGGACTTGCTTAGATTTTGGAGGTAATTGTGTCAATCTGTTTTATTAGTACTAAGCTTTTTTTTATCAAAATGCTCCAATTTTCTTCAATCTTACATCAAAATGTTTGGCTTTGTATTCAAAAGATATGGTCTTATCCTTTGCTATCATGAGAAAATGCACCATTTTGGAGATTACTTTGATGACCCACCACTTGGTTTTTTAAAGTTTTTTTAAAGAAACACATTGCCATCTTGGCAACACATTCATTTGTGCTTGCAAACGCTACATGTAATGGACATGAACCTCCATGAGTGGCAACATACTGAAAAGCAAGATGGCTAAAATGTTCTCTATGATGGTTTTTCCAGGTGCTGAACTTCACCCAGGCAGTGCTTATCCCTCCTCAGGAATCACGCTACATATTCTCACTGGTGTTTCGCCCGCTGCGGCCTTCTATGCACATCGATAGTAACATCCTGCTGGTCACCAATGCCTCCAAATTTCACCTGCCTATCAGGGCCTACACAGGGTTTCTGGAGGTAACAGCATGTATGTATGTGCTTGCTTGACCAAATGCACTAACAGAGATGCAAGCGCACACAGAACAGGATTCACCAAAGAAATATATTCATAATAAATATACTCTGTGCTTTGAGTTCTGAGCTGTGCCGTTTCTCTCTTCTCTTGTTCTCACCAGCTCCTGGTTCTACCGCCTAGTCTGAGTGAGCACCTCCTGGACTTTGGTGTCCTCAGCGCCACTGACACCAGCAGCATTCTGTTTGCAGTTTTCAATAGTAACCCCATTGAGGTAAACACAGCAGACTGGAAATGTTTCATGACCCACCCTTTGTATTTTATTAAACGTGCTATGAATGGAGGGGCAGCATGGCTCCGTGGGTAGAGGGTCGTCTGGCAATCAGGAGGTTGCTGGTTTAATTCCAGCACCTGCAGATAAGCATGTCAAAGTGTCCCTGGAGAAGATACTGCGATCTAACTGCTCTGCCCTGTGATAGACTGGCGACCTGAACAGGGTGTTTCCCTGCCTGTTGCCCAAATCAGCACCGAGACAGGCTCTAGTTCCCTGCAACCCGATTTTGGATAACCGGTTGACAATGGATGCTATGAGTGGATCATTATCATGCTGTTGAATATTGGAGATGGAAATTTAATTGCTCATTGATGCCAAGTTATAATCCACAAAGAGAACCATGCATTATTCCCCTGCCTCAGGTTATCCTTGCAACGGTCTAGAGGTTGAAGCTTTTTAAATCCAGGACAGGGCTGTCCAAAGTGATCTAGAAAGAGCCGCTGTGGGTGCAGGTCTTTGTTCCAATCAAGCACTTACACACCTGACTCTACTAGTCAACTAATCATCTTTGCTAAGGACCTTGATTAGTGGAAGATGCACACTTGAGTCTACCAATCAAGGTCCTTAGCAAAGACCATTGATTGACTAATAGAATCAGGTGTGTAAATGCTTGATTGGAACAGAGACCTGGACCCACATTGCCCTTTCTGGGTCACTTTGGACACCCCTGATCCATGTCTAGCTTTTCCCTTAAAGTGGCTATCTGCATTTAAGTATTCCTCATTCAAAACCAGAGAGAGCTTGCTGCCTTGAGCGGTGTAGAAATCTTTGTTTGTGTAACAAGTGTCGAAGGAGAACTTCCACCCAGAATTCAACATGCCAAGCTCATCAGGGACATTGCCACAGTGTACGTGAGAGTATAGCAGATATGGTTTTCTCTGGGGGGAAGGGTGTGTGTGTGTGTGGATGTGTGTGTGTGTGTGTGTGCGCGCACACGCACTGAGTGTAAACACACATTTTTCCCTCACCCCAAAAAATGATGGTCGTCTGACGGCATTAAGACTTTCTCTCTCTTGTGGTGTTCTTCCTCTTAGCTGGTGCTGCACACGTGGCAGGTGACTGGCGAGAGTGTGAGCGTAGAGCTGGTGAAGATAGAGCAGGATGTTAGGGCCAAAGTTGTGGCCCGTGCCAAAGTGCTCCACAACGTCACTGCCTCCGCACGCAAAACGGTATGAGTAGCTCTTTAATAAAGATGGGACTCTTATAAGAGACACAGTCTCTGAGATTGTTTTATACTATGTCTGTGATCACAAATAATCCTGTTGTAGATTTTCTTGTAAAATAATCAAATGAGGTGGTTGTTTTAGTGGAGTAGTTTCTCACCCTAACCAGTTCTTGCAGCCAGAATCACAAGCATTGAGTTTAGTGTCATGGTGGTTTTTACATTACCTTTATAGCTTGATTTATTTCTCAGATTCTAATAGTAAGGCGGTGCTAGTAGAAGGAAGTATCCAGGTTGAAACCACAATACTTAACATCACAGAAAGAAAACTTGATAGAGAAACTAGAGGCCTTTGTGGTGCTTTGACAAAAACCGGAGAAATGCTTGATAATAATGAAACACAAACTGAACGAATTCTCAGTTGTGTGTGATTATAACTAGTAAAATGAAATAATTTGGTGGATACTTTTACAGCAAATATGCTGATTGTTCACCAAAGGTGAAAAACATAAATCTCAATCCACTGAAGGAAATATTGAAAACTTGTTCATTACTCAGGTGATTTTGGCCTCGGGTTACTACGCCTTGTTCCGTGTCACACTGCCAGCCAAAGACTTGGAGGGATCCTTTAACGCTGCAGTGCACATCACAACAGACTACGAGGTAAAAACATAATGTAGACACAAAGTAAATACTAGCTTCTCGAAAGTATCGTGACCTCCTTGACTCTCTTGAATTCTTAAGGTTTTTTATTTCCTGCCACATTTCTCTCCATCATATCTAATGGGGAAGTACAATTTTCCCTTTTTTGTTGTATGCAAGTTCCTGATCCAGAAATTTACATGTACAACCTCAACGATTTTATTCATCTAAAGTATATTTTGTGCCGCAGCTTATCCAGTTCCAGCATGGCAGATCTGATCAGTGTATTTAGTCTCTTTTCCTCCAGGCACTGTATTGGAACTGAACTGTCTTTAAGACTGTGATAGCTTGCACACAAGTTGAGCTATACCTGCCATTGAACTTTCTTTCAACCTTATTCATGGCTGTGCTCAATTTCTTCCATTGTTTGTGAGAGGTTCATTTTATGTGTCACAATTTATCCCCATGTTTTGGGGATGGACATAGATTTAGATGGTACATAAGGGATTAAGGCCAGATGCCCTTCCTGGCACCCCTGCAGTGGGTTTGAACTATACATCTCTGGCTCATCAGTTCCCAGAGCACACACTCTTCCACTGAGCTACCATGGCCCCCATACATTTTTCCTTTGCTTGCATTTTCCAAGAAATTTAACTTTTTTGCTAAACATTTTCCCACAGAAATGAATAGTGGAACGTTTGAAAGAACTTCCAATATCACACTTGAAACCCACAAGCACAGATTTTTCATGCTGACATTCTCATTTGTAATTTGAGTCTTTCTTTTTTTAATCAACAGATTTTAACCGTACCAGTGAAAGCAGTTATTGCAGTGGGTACACTGACCAGCTACCCAAAGCACATCATTCTACCTCCATCTTTTCCGGTGAGAGCACATTCACTGAAACGAGTTTAACAACCAAATTTGGTGAAATTCTTAGTCGTAATTTGAGCACTCTACCACCTGCTGTGTGAAAATGGAACTGATCTAATTCAAAGGCTTGAGCGAGCCATCATCTGGATGGCTTAAATGCAAAATATCGTAATGGCTTTGCAATGTTTGCCAGATGTACGGTTTTAAATTCAAAGTATCAAAGGTTCATTAGTTTGAGTATTGCTTGTGGAAGACCACTTGGCAAAATGCTGTCGAATTTCGGGTGCAACCAGTAAATTGATTTTTACCAATCCAGATGGGTTGCAAGCCATCTTTTAGAGGTTATCAACTTTTGTTAAAGTTATCTTTGGTTGGAAAGTCCTACGTACGGGGGTGGGGTGGGAGCAGCGATATGCCATTTGTTCAGTTCATGTAAAATTTATTTTTCCTGAAAAAGTGGATGAATATTGAAATAAAATCCAGAGCTTTCTTCTGTCCTTCAGGGTAAAGTAGTCCACCAGAGTCTGAGTATTGTTAGCTCCTTCTCCCAGAGGGTGAGACTCCTCCACATTCACTCCCTGACTAACGACAAGCGTTTCTACATCCGGCGGCTCAAGAACAGCCGTGATGAGCTGGAACCCAAACGCAAGTCCAAGGTATCTTGACGGGGACAACTTGGCTAGCTTCCTAATATCAGGAGTTATGGTAGTCGAATGAAATAAAAATTTCCCTTAAGGGGGCTTTTGCCTCCCACCAAAGGCTAAAGGGGCTTTCTTTTTTAATTATGATAATGACCTATACAAATAGAATTGAAGTTTTGGAAAACTCTGCCTACTTTATTCTGTCCTCCACGCTAAACTTAGTGGTGAGTGCAGCACAAGTCTGGAAGTGACCTAAGCATCCTTTTTGTACTTCTCACTGGATTACACCTAGCAGCTGAGTATTTAATTACTGTATGTTTTGTATAGTAAAATTACTGCTTTGCAGAGTGAATTAGGAGTTTTCTTTTCATGGTCTCTTTCTGGCTCAGGTTGCGAAAATATTTTTTGATCCCAGCCTCCTGTGCGGTGATTACTGCTATGTGGGGATACCATTTATTCTCAAATGTAAGTATTCCAAGATTCCTACAGGTCATTTGGTGCTATGGGCTGTACAGCTGTCTTTGCGAGGGGGATGAGGTAGACAGAAAATGGGTGATGGGGAATATGACATGCAACAAAGGTCACTGGCTGGAATGGGACTGGTGCAACTATATGGCCATGTGGTATGAACTGTAACCGTTTGCGCCCCATGCTCTAGATGTTTTGAAATATTCAAAATACTTTCTGGGGAGGCCGTGTTACCTCAGTGGTAGAGCAGGTGCTTTGGGAACTAAAGAGCCAGAGGCTGCTGTTTCCAACTCACTGTGGGGCATCAGGAAGGGTATCCAGCCTTAATCCCCCAAGCTCCATGGAAGTCCGTGTCTACCCCCACAACATGGGGACTAATCCTGACACTTAAAACGGACCTCTATCTCAAATACTTGCTAGAATCAGATTCAGTTGAGAGTAGCTTTTGCATAGTATTGAAGGACTTGGTCCTCTATCAAAGACTGGCTGGATACCACCTCCATTGAAACATCCATATCTTCTTTGTGTCAATTTCAGCGGAGCCTCGACCGCCAGGGCTGTTTATGCAGGAGGATTCATGGGACAATGATGTGGATATATATCAAATGCTGCGCAAGAGATGGAAGCAACTGAAAGATGATGCTAAACATGTGTACGTTTCAAAATCATGCATGCATATGGCTTTTAAAAATATTTTCATATCATGTAATAGATACAGTAGCACTCTTACACTGGGGTATATGCAGTGTCTTAAAGTCTTGTATCTAAATGCTTCATAAACTTAAAGAAAATAATATTTAATCATTCAGTGCTGTAGATTATGGATACAGCTCATGCTTCATTTTTTATTAAACTATTACACAAAATAATAAAAGCTGTGAATGTTTTTCTTGTAGAATTAGCCATTACTTTTTGTCAGACAGTGTAATACATTTTATAAACTACAAATGTGTCATTTCAGAGCATTTAAATAGCCCAAAAGATAGCTGACTTGAATTTACATATAAGTGTTGTCAATAAAACTTCCTTGTTTATGTTTGTCTTCCCTTCGCCAGGGCCGAGGCTGTGTTCGAGGCCAATGCAGACCTCCAGAGAAATGTGCAAACCAGAGTCTCGGCTCAGCTTAAGTGGCCGTCCATCATCAACTCCTCACGTCACATCCTTTTCCCCCTCACCAGTGTCAACAGCTCCTCGGTCAGTGCGAGTGCAGCCTGTTAGGTGCCCATGTTAGCAGTTTGTGTGCAAACATTTGTTGAGCAGCTCGATGCAGGTTGGAGTTTACCAATGGGCATGTTTATAACTGTGTTTAAAATGTGAAGTGTGATCATGAGGCTGGCAAATGTGTTTTTTCTATCTTAGTGTAATCTCATAGCTCTATTTGTGTATGTGTGTGTGTTCTCTGGTTATAGGAAATTGAGGTGAAATTGGAGAACCCAGCCGACAGTCTCCTGTACATTCAGATTCTACCCCTGGCACTCTATCCTAACCTCTCTGTATTTATGGAGAAACTGGCACAAATGTAAGTAGCAGCAAACAGGCAGGAGGGGATGGACTGGGGATAATTATAAGGGTCAAATTGTCTATTTTCCTTTCGTTGTGAGTTGCCAAGATGGGAGAAAATGCTTTCTTGTGATAACACTGACTGTGCACTGCATTGCTTTAATACAGTTGAAAGAATCCAACAATAAGTTTGCTTTCTCCATTTTTTTAATAGCACTTGATTTAGTCTGTTTTTTGATTTCCTCTATGTCAGGTTTCCCTTAGAGCGACTTCCCAACTTCACCCACAGTACGCTGGAGTTTCAGATTTACAAAAACCAGGTTTGTCTGTAGACTATACTATACTTAAACTGTAAAATATAACTGCTGGCATACTCATCTTTGTTTACTTCTCCCAGTAACTGTAATGGATTTATAGATATAAGCAAGATTAAGTGAGAAGGCAGAAAAAGAACCCCCCCCACTTCAAATGAATTCCCATCCACAATACCCTTTTCTCTGATTTGACTCTGAACTTGATTCCGTCCATCTATTTAACTTGATTTTTATAGAACATTCTATACATCGAAATGCTATTTGTTTTACTGGAGAGCCAATTAAAAGTGGATTCGTGTGGGCTGTATGGACTACACACATTTGTGTGTATCTACCAGAAGAGTATGGTCATCAGTTAGAGAAAGCTCCAAATCAATGTATGTATGGGGGGATGCTGACGAACAGCATGGGAGCAACATGCAGACTCAGTAAACTGGGAGGTTGAGGGGGAAACTTCAGTCTAAACATCTGCATTTTATTTTTCTTAATCAAAAGAATGCATAATTGCACTAATAAACAACTATGCAGTGCTCATGGTCAAAAAACCGATTGAAACCATCACCTTTTGTAAAGGGAATTTGCCATCTAACCATATATAATGTTTGCTTAACCATAAGCTTTGACCCTGTATGACCCGAACCTTGTTTAACTTGAATCTATATTCCTTGGGTAGATCCTTAGAGTTCATATGTAACAGAACAAAGGTTGTGTTATGAAGTGTCTTCTAGATGTGAATGAATGAAGGTGTAATGTCCCACGCTCCCATCTAGGTCTGTGTCCATCCCCACAATGTGGGGACTAATCATGACGCGTAAAAATGGACCTGGTGTTAACTGTTAGCTGATAGAAGAGGAATGTATGAGAAACTCAAGAGCCTAGCAAAGTCTCTACACCATAATTAGAGGAAGGACCTTGGTGGGATGAGAGCTGGAAAACATGAGATAAGGAGAAGAAGAAATAACTGCCTTATAAAAGAGACTACTGTGCTGATCGGGGGCCTCATAAGTATCTATACTTTGTGCATCTATTCATGAGCATATAAACTGACAGTGGCATCAGAGAAATGTCTTGCTCCTCTTTTCAGAGTGGAATTAATCACCACAACACCTATATGTTCATTATACTACCAAAATCCCAAGGCACCCTGTTCACATTTCCAGCAGAAGTTATTCAGACATTAGCTGCCTTCTACCTATTAGGGCACTTCTGAGTGTTAATGGTTTTTGTCCTAATGTTTGACCTGACACATTGTAGGACCACATGGTATTTCATCAGTCTTCTCTCCTAACACAGACAACTCAGCCAAAAAACAAAGCAGGCTTTGTGGCAGGGGCAGCACGACCATACATTTATAACTTGCCACTGCAGCCGGAGGAGCTCAAGACAGTGAAACTGAAGTTCTTTCCCATCAGCAACCACTCGGTTAGCTCTCTGCTTGTACTCAGGTAAAAATGTGGACTGCTTGGTTTTGTTTTGGCTTTCAGTAGCCGTTTCTCCCATCCTGAGACAAAGGATCGTTATGTTTGCAAGAAGACAATGCAGAAACTCAAAATTGATATGTACATGAAATCATCATTTGACCTGCAGTTTTTCATGTATTGCTCAGGCTTAAGGTCTGTAATGTCTTTGACTGATTTGAGTATTTTTGGGGGCATACATATGCAGGAACAATCTGACCGGGGTGGAGTTTTTGGTCGTCCAGGGCCGAGGTTGCTATGAGAGGTTAAAGGTGGGGGGCAAGTATCCAGGGCCGGGGGGTTTTCTCAGGTTCAAGATGGCGGAGTCTCACCTAAAAGAATGCACAGACAGTAAGTGGTCAGTAGTCATCACTCTCACACAATCACATCAAACAAGTTGTTATTTAAGCTGATTTTGTCAACAGCATTTTGAGTCCTATCACCTGAAGTTTTGAGAGATTTAAAAAAAATAACAATTGATCATATTTCTAAATAAATAAGTTGTTATAAAGCTCCAAGTTTGCTAACGGTTTCTTTTTTCTACAGAACATAGGTCAAAAGAACCTGACTTCACCCTGAAGAGATCATTCAAGGTCGAGAACTCTGGTCAGCTGCCGATCATAATCCAGTCCCAGGAGATCAACGGCCGCCCATGTGAAGGATTTGGTTTCAAAGTTTTGAACTGTCAAGAATTTGTGCTTAAACCAAATGGATCAAAAGACATAGTCATTACGTAAGTTCTCACTCAATGTTTTGAGCTTCAACAGTAGTACTAACCTTATGCTTGTTAGCATTGGGCTGGATGACAACCAGCCCAGCTACTGAGTTTGTGAATACAGAACTCACTCGGCAACCCCTGCTGATATTTATAATGCATGTGATAATTCAGGAAACCTAATATCCATTCATCCATCCATCCATCGTCAATCTGAAATCGGGTCACAGGAGAACGGAAGTCTATCTCAGTTCTCATTGGGTGAAAGGTGGGGATACACCCTTGAAAGGCCACCAGTCCATCACAGAGCAGAGTAATTGGGGGGGAAAGTCTCTTGCTCAAGGACACGTCGACAAGGTTCTCTGCAGGTGTAGGGCTCGAACCTGCAACCTTCTGATTGGCAGATGACCGCTAAACCCACTGAGCCATGCTGCCCTAAACCTAACATATTACTTATTCAAATTTAATGCTGACATCTGTCTATCTCCTCTACCTGTGTGTGTGTGTGTGTGTGTGTGCGTCTCCGGTTCCAGGTTCACACCTGACTTCACCTCCTCCCGGGTGATCAGGGAGTTGAAGCTGACTACAGTGGGGGGCTCCCAGTTTGTCTTCTCCCTCAATGCCTCCCTCCCATACCACATGCTGGCGTCATGTTCCTCTGCTCTGCCTCGGCCTAATTGGGAGCTGGAGCTCTACATCATCATCTCTGTCATCATGAGGTCTGGACACAGATTAATCCAAATGATCTGTTTTATGAAATCATATCTTTTTTTATTCTATTTTGCAAAATAAGGACAAACAGGCAGCATCACTTGGGACATCCAGGGTTTAAATACAGATCTGGGATGCCTGGAAAAGCCAGATTAATGAACAATATTCAGGGTTTTTCTATTGTAGAAAAATGGGTGAACATTTTTCAACTCTGAAATGTGGCTACATATTTCTGTTGTGCGATGTCAGCCCAACATGTTTTCACCATAATCTATGACAGGGGGGGTTTTCTAGTAATCACAAGGTCACAGGCTCAATCCCAGGTTCCTTTAGGAAGCATATTGAAGTGCCCTTGAGCGAGGCACAGAACCCCCCCAACTGCTCCCCATCTGCTGCAGCTGTCTGCTGCTTCTATAAAATAGGATGGGTTAAATGCTGAAGACAAAACTTATTTTAAGAATACAATGACCAAAGAAAATTGTCTTTCCTTTACATATTTTGATAGGCTAGTTTAAGTCAAGCTATTGAACATCTTCATGCTAAGTTTTAAAAGAACAAACCTAAGCTGTTAAAAAGGGTAACTCTTGATCACTGCTGTGATCCCTGTAGCTCCATGTTCTTGTTGGTGATTATAACAGCCTACCTAGAGGCCCTGGGAATCTGGGAGATGTATAAGAAGCACTTATGCTACGAGTCCTCCAGTAACTCCATTGAGACCGGCAAACCTTTTGACCTCAGAGAGATAGTACGGCTTCAGAACAGTACAACACAGTAAGTTTTTCTAAATGCTACTAAACATCTGGAACCCACATGAAATGTCATTTGAAAGAGGATACTAATGGAATAGTTTGGTCTTCACCAGTCTTTAGGGCTCGATATTGTCCTCCAAATTTCTTTTACTTGTCAATATTCTTATATACAGAAATATTTGTTCTCATACTCTTACTCTGTTGATTTTTATATACAGACATATATACAGACTCTCTCCATTTTGTGTATTTTACCAAGTTAAATTTCTTTACACATACAAATTCATGACTGTTCTGTATACTTGGGTGACAGTACATTTAAATTTGAAATTAAACTTAATAAATATACTGTTGCTTTAATCTAACGGCTTTACCCTCTAGGTAACAAGCTCACATGCACCACTTCACAGACTGTACAAAGCTGGGAGAGTCAAGGCACTACTCAAACAAAACTCAATGCGTTTTTCTCTCATTTACTTTTACCTTGCTCAAACCTAAGAGAAACTAAATTTTAACAATAATGGTTCTCAGATTTTTTTTCCAACTCATTTGTTTACTTTGCCACTTGCATGAAAGGTTATGTCAACTCTAGCCTCTGCTCAGTATCAAGCCTATCTTCTTTTACCCTCAGGGCAGGAAATAGAAACACCAGGGCAAGCCAGAGCCGCCCATTGCCCCAGCCCTCTACGCCCTCCTCACAGACGGGACCAAAAACATCTGACAGCACTGCATCCCCTGGTCAGCATGCCAGCCGCAAGCCTCGTGCCACTAACTCCAAGCAGCACCAGCAGAGCCTGTCTCCCCCAGCCAAAGGCCCCAGTCCTGGGCAGGATGAGCAGGACTATGCCAACCTAGTGGAGGCCATGGACAAGGATATGGATAGACCAGAGTTCATGACCGAAGAGCTGGAGTCTGCCCCTAGTGCTCAGACCAAAGGTACCGAGCCAGGGCTGTTTATCTTGGAGGTTAACACCAATCTGAACTCTGAGATGTCATATTTTATCTCCAACTTTGTGTATGTATTATTTTATCTCAAACTTTGTAGACACAAGTGTAGGTTTTCAGTCCAATGTTTTCTGTAGTCTCCTGCAGTTGTCTCTGTATTGCGTGTGCGAATTACCCAACCCGACTCTCCCCTCCAGGCACTAAAGGGAAGGTACACCGCAAAGCCAAGGCACAGAGGAGGAGGGAGGAGGGTGAGGCCAGACCAAAAGAAAAGACTCACGGAGAGGAACTGCAGAGGGAAGACAATGATGACAGTTCTTCCACCACCACAGACACAGAGGCCAGTTTCAAAGAGGTATTACCATCCTGTCTCACTGATCAAGTGTAAACTCACCTCTATCAAATAACTGCCCACTTCCTTTTACGTGCAAATACTCATTAGGATGTGGCTCTTTTTATTTTAGATGCAGTTAAAAATCTTTCTCTACAACCTGTTGATTTGTTATCTTCTAACAATATTACTCCATCATTGACACATTTTGTTCATTATTTTGTTTGTTGTTGATATTTTGGGCCGTATAGGCAGGCTTTTGACTTATTTTGTTCTTTGGTGTGTGTTAAACTGCCGTAAACATGGTTATTCATAGTCAATTCATTGTTATTATTTTATAGGATATGACTAACAAGAGTAGACCTTTCACATTGGAAAAGGACAAAGAAGAAATTCTAGAGCCGAGCTTAAAGTCTAAGAACAAGAAGCCCACCTGTACAAAGGAGAAAAGCCAAACGTCAAGGTCAGTGGACTCTCCCAAGTATGTGTAAGGACAGAGGCTTCACACCTCATAAGTAGTCATCTTTCTTTTCCACGAATAAGTCGGTGATTCTGACAAAAGCAGAAACTGTTAGTGTCTGAGTCTGTGATGGGTTAATGATGTTAACACTAGACAATTATGTTTTCCTATTTAACCCTGCTAACCAATGTATAGGTTTTTTTTGTCTAGAATGGACCCATGTATCATATCCTCAGCCCAGTCACATCCAGACTTAATCTTGATGCTTTTGGAATTTTTAGCTCTTTGCTTAACTTTGTTAACTATATAGTAGTGCTATGCTGATTATTGCTATGTTCTCTGCTGATTATGTTCTCAACAGGCATACTCTCTTAATAAGAATAGACTCAACACCGGCTTACTCTCTGACTAAAATCTCTGAGCTAAAATCCTGTTCTCCCCACACCTCAGTTCACTAGAGCTGCCATATGTCACACTTCTGGAAAACAAGAGAAAAGCCTTTAACTCCAAGAGTGTCATAAACCAAGCACTAATCAGTGCTCCATCTGCACCAACCAAAGCATTACCCTCAAAACCAAGAGGTGAGCTCTTGTTTCTGTTCTCTTTTTATGTCTTGATGCGTGCTCAATAATCCAGGTAAGGGAATCACAAAAGGTGACTCGATTCAACTGGACAAGGATTTTATTCAGAAATGTTTCATCACTCAAACAGGTGACATTTTCTAGTTCAACCGATTCACCTGTTTTGTCATCCTCTTTTTAGTTTCCATTCTCTTTTTACTCATACTTTTCAAATGTTGAGAAGATTTAACTTGTAATTATCCTCTGAGATCAAATATTTTGCCTCATTTTATTTATTTGGCCCACATTTGTTATATTTTAAATTGGAGGATTTATTTAATGTTAATTTATCTGGCCCACATTTTGCGTATTGTGAATGTCCATGATATCTGGCAAGGTTGGGGTGATTATATTGGTGATCCTGTGTCCCAAGTGCCTCGTGGGAAGCTGGAGGACCTGCGACCCAGCCCCCTACCCAAGCTCCTGACCAGGGGCTCCAGAAGCAGTGGCAGCAGCAGTGGCTCAGAAGCAGAGAGCAACACCTCTCCACCTCCAGACTGGGACTCTGTCCCACTGTACAAAACCAATAGTGGTGAGAGAATAATATATCGGACACCACACATAACACTTTCAAGATCAGTTCGCCACCACCACCCCACCTGTTGCTCAGTATTTCTAAGCCATGTACACAGGAGTGTGCAGTGTGTTTCAGATTTCAGTTTTGGGATGTGCATAACCCTTTATTTCCATTACTAAAAAAAACATTTTCTTTCAGTTTTTGATAAACATCCCCTTAGGTTACTAGCTTAAATGCATGAAGCCTCACTTTTTATGTAATTTAAGCTAAACTCAAGGCCTGCTGTGTGGTTAAATATATTTATTTCTCTAGCCATGGACAGTCTCCAGCAGATCTCCATGCAAACTATGAATGCAGACCCCTTCCTAAAAAGGCCGAGCAGGACCCCACCACCAACCTCTGCCTTCTTTTCAAGCTGTGGTTCATGCAACACTATGGGCAGCACTACCAGGTAAACCCACAGCAATGATAAGCAAGATAGAACTACAGTTTGTACACTAGGAGTCAATCATGAATAGATTTTGATGTATAGTTTTGGTTGTTTTAAAAAAAAGTAAGTTAAGTCTACTTATGAGTTTAGTCATTAGCACAAATGGGCTTCCTCATGTTTTCTGTAATCTATCAAATGGTATTCTCCATTATTCTTCGGTTGTCATTACTTATACAAAGCAGTTACTTTGATTCGTTCGATATACATTTCTGATGTTAGAGTAATGTTTCCCTCTGCTGTTTTCAGTGACATGGGGTCCATGGCTGCCCCTGGCACTAAAAGCAAACTGGCCAAATCGGTCTCACTTCCTGGTCAAAATGGGAACCCGACATTTGCTGATGTAGCTGCAGGCTATGACAAAAGTCCCGGTAAGAGCCATTTTACTCCTTCTCAAAAAATCTCAAAATGAAAAAAATTAGCAATCTAGTCTGATTGCCCTATGAACGAAGGGTGAAGCTTGATTTCTTTCTACATTATAAAATTATAAATACAAGGCTCTAATTGGGTAGGTTTTTCAAACTGAAACTAACAATGAAACTCAAATGAAGTAACCCCAATCTCCACCCTATCTCCTTGCTCCACCTTCAGAAAATGTCAGAGAAATGCAGCTTTGTAGCTTTTTTTTAATCTGTTCTTTATTTCCTGAGATGATGAAATACACAAACCAGAGATGACTTGTCAAAGCACCCTTCCAGAAATGACTAACAGGTGATTTATTTTTCCTCCTCCAGGGGGCAGTAGTTCAGTTCGAGGATCACTTAGCCGGACAGGCCTGGGCCACATGGCCTCTGTGGGAAGTGACTGTTCAGAAAGGTAAAGTTGGCTTACTGCAAACATCTTGGTCAAGTCAATTTTATTTCCTCCACTATGACAAATTACAAATTAGCCGCTGTGGGTTTTACCCTGACACACCATCCTGTCCTTGGACCCATTCACTTACAATGGTTTGTAAGGTCTCACAAAGTGTTTATTTTCAAGTCTTCAGACATAAAGGGCACTCAATAGACTGTCTGTGAAAAATTGCAAAGAACAACTTATGTTCTAATACACAACTATACACCTACTTAAAATCATATCTAGCAGTACGAGTTGTCATAAATTCAGCTATATACCGATTGACCTGAGGATACTTCTATATTGGCCTTGTCATCAGCTTACTGAATGTAATCCAGTTTAAAGAGTTAGTCTTGAAAGGAATGTAATTTTTAGATGAATATGATTCAAGACTATTTTTTATCTTCTACAGGAAGATTTTGTTTTTCTAACGTAATTTCTATGTTCAGTTTCTTGAGCTAGCTTTCTGTATACAAATTATGAATGTATCTATTGTTGTTGTTGCTGTTAAAAACTTTCTTTTGGCCATTAGTATGGTTTATATTATTGTTATTTCAATCATATGTTGACTATCTTTTTTTCAGCCCTGCACTGCTGAGCCCTATTGGGAATGGCAGAAGCCCTAGTGCAAGCAATTCATTCTCTGCATTTGGAACCAACAACCTTTTTAACCTGTCTGGAGGCAAGAAGACTCACTAAAAGTTATTTTTGATTTTATGCATGAAAATAAATGGGCGTAATTTCACAATG
>OMLC01099532.1:0-30520 GCA_900302585.1 Regalecus glesne
CTAGATGGTAGCATTAGAAAGCACCCGGGGACCAACTCCAAATTCTACAGCCAATGTCTTGATTAAACGCAATGGAAATATAAGTTGATACATACATCTAGTTCTTCATGCATCCAAAGACATTGGGTGTGCATGTCTTTGAATATATGAGGAACCAGAGCGCATGAAGAAAACCCACACAAGCACGGGGGAACGTGCCAGTTCCATTCAGAAAGGACCCAGACCAGAACTAAGAAAGGCCAACATACTCTCGAGACATAGCCTGTCTATATGCAATGAGATAATAATGAGGGTATCATCATTCATTAATTTTTCAAGATTGAAAAAATATTTTCCATTAATGCAGGCAATGATAACGATGAAAAATTAATAATCTCTATTATAGTGACAGTGCTTATTAATGAACATTTAGAATGTAAATTAGCCGGATTTAGCCACCAGGCTAATTTTCATCTGTTGTCCTAAGCAAATAGAGGTTCAGTATCTTGTTCAAGGGCACTTTGACACTCCTTCTGAAGTTACAGGGGATCAAACCACCATTTTTCTGATTATTGGATGACTGCCCTACCTCCTGAGCTATGCCACCTATAAGAGAAATGTATTTTTCACTGGTGCATTGGATCATGTTGAGAAAGAACACAGTGAGAACATCAAATATGCAATGTGATCAGTGTGGATTGACAAGAGCATGCTGGATACAAATGGAAACCATAAAATTATTTGTTGGTGACCCCTGAAAAAAGGGTACAAACCTAAAGACGAAGAAAATGAATAAAAATAGCTGCCATTTAGCTGTGCAATGATATGAATTTGATATAGATATGGAGTTAGAAAATGAGTTATATGTTTCCAGCAAAAAATCTTAACTGGAAATCAATGATATTAGATTACACTGATCCTTCACATTGAACAACACAGAAAGTTATAAATAGAAGGAAATAGATTTGACATTTTGATTATAATGCAGTTTTCTCTTTTGAATTGGAATTATATTTATATGTAGGGGATTAGGATCTGCCAACTTAAGAAATAAACAAGCAAGCAAACAAACAAAGGAAATTACCATTAAAAACTTTCATCTCAAACTGAGATTTTGCATTGCTGCTGGTTAGTGTTGAGATGTAGCCAGCTAAGAAATCTCCCTGGTTGGTTTGTGTAGTTTGAATCAATGACTTTGGTCTTCTGATGTGGTCTTTGAGTGAGTAGACTGAAGACTCCCTGTTTAAAGACCACCACTGGAGAGCAAAGACACCAGGTTGTGATCACTGGATCCATGTTTTGCCTTATGTTCTATATTTTAGTAGGAAAAGAGAAGGAGTCGGCTAACATGGAGGGAAAGCTATTGACTTAATATCTCTCTCTCGGTTCCAGCCAAACCTCCTTTACAGGAAATCTTTCAGGGTTGATAACACACACACACACACAGAAAACGAATTGCATTAAGGTAGTTTTATGTCTCTATTAAGTGAATCAGAAATATCAAAATAACTCGATAAGATAGATTAATGACCATTATTATAAACAAAAACTTGCTGCAAGATGATGTGGATATACTGATATAGCCACAAGAGTTACTTTCTTTTATGTGTGTCTCTGTGTTTACCCTAAGATGGCATGCAAACATGCGTACACATTTTTTTGACAAAGTAAAGGACAAATATGAAAATTAAAAACCAAAATAAATTACATGCTCCCTGTTCCATTAGCATACACCTTATTAAGTCCAATAATTTAGAAGGCTAATGAGTTCAGTGGACTCTAGTGTGTTTCTGCTTGCATAGCTGTTTGTTGCTGTGTGTGTGACAGCTTATTAAGATGTGTTCATTATACTGTAACAGTGACATCATCTGAAGACCGTTTT
Organism: Regalecus glesne; assembly: GCA_900302585.1. Taxonomy (NCBI): domain Eukaryota; kingdom Metazoa; phylum Chordata; class Actinopteri; order Lampriformes; family Regalecidae; genus Regalecus; species Regalecus glesne. The sequence goes on from OMLC01099532.1 coordinate 1,862, forward strand.
ATAAATGTCCTCCCACATGTTCTCTTTGTCCGATCACATACATTCATGCACATTAAAATGCGCTCATACGAGCACATACGCAGATACTGGCAGACAGATAAATACTTATACATGCATGTATGCACGACTGGGCAAACGCACACATACACACCCAAACCTCCAGGAACTGGGACACAAACAAATATCCATCTCCCCATATACATGGCCACACACATACACTCTATTCAAACCAGTGCTGTCGTAGACAGTGTACCAAATTAGGTCACCATTACTGGTCAGAGGGATCTGAAATGATGGCCTGATGAACAGGTATGTAGGACAAACACATACCGGAAGGCATCTATTGATGTATCTAGACTGACTGAATGACACATGTGAATGGCCTCATAGGCACACAGACCCTGTAATACACGGAAGCTCTGTTTCATCTGTGTAATATGTGGTCTGTGGAGAAAAAGACAATGTGTGTGAATAAAAGTGTTTAGGTGCATTGTGTAACATCTGTCCTGATCATTGGTGCCCACTTAACCCTGAAATCATGACCTGATTCACACCATGTCTCGACAGAGGGGGCTAATATCTCAAAGGCAATGTCTTGACATTGCTTAGGGAGAATTACAGTAAAAAATGTGGAAGCTTAAAGTAATGCAGAGCAATGGTCAATGAAACAAGTTGTAACTAGTATTACTTAAATAGGTAATTTCCCTGTGGAATTATTAATGTGTTTACTATCTATCTATCTATCCATCTAGATAGATGGATAGATAGATCTATTAGAGAATAGGAGCAGAGAAGGATTCCCTTATCAGTCCCGCAAGGGGAAATGTGGATTTCTCTGCATTTTTGACCCAACCTATTGTATAGGAGCAGTGAGCTGCCAACATATGGCGCTCGGGGAGCAGTTAGGGGTTAAGTGTCTTGCTCAAGGACACCTCGACTTGCTGTATGCAGGACCGGGGATCCATCCTACAACCTTCTGATTGCCAAACGACCGCTCTACCCACTGAGCTCACTGCTCCTATACAATAGGTTGGGGCAAAAATGCAGAAAAATCCAAATTTCCCCTTGCGGGAATAAGGGAATCATTATTATTATTATTATTGTTAACATATGCATAGATGTACACTCTTACCACACACAAACATATCCTCTTTCTCTCCTTCAAAACAGCTCTTTTCCATATAGTTGGTATCTTCATCCTCTGATTCAGTTTTATGTTACTCTAACTTTTTTTCCTCACATAAAGTGCGGCTACTTTGAATGTCCTAATTTTATTGTTTCAATTGCTATTCATATCAGCTTAGAGCCTTTTAGTAGCCCAGCATAATTAATATTCATCCTTCATGTGCAGTGCTAGGTGAGCAGTTAGGGGTTCAGTGTCTTGCTCAAAGATACCTTGTGACAATTTCTGTTGGGGCTGGGGATTGAGCCACCAATATCCAATTACTTGATTACCACCCTACCTCTTGAGGTATGCCACCCCATAAGTACTGAATGTGAACATGACTTGGCCTGAATCCATGCTGTGCAGGATGACTGATAGAAACCAGATAGATAAACCAAACGAAACTGATATGGACCAATCAGAAATAATTATATAGTTTGGTGATCCTGAAAAATGATTCCTATCTTTGTTTACCTGGCTGGCTTCTTTTGGAATTTGACTAGTGCTGTATCCTCTCTTGTACAGATCTCGCTTGTATTTTATAACTGTTCTATTTGTATTGGTGGCATCACTGGTGAATTATCTCATTTGATGTCAACTTTTCATGTACCAACCTTTTTAAAATAAATGAAAATAAAAATAATTTTCAGGAAGAGGCACCCAGGCTTAATCCCTCATTCTCAGTAAATGTAAGGCATCCATTGTAAAGTGCTTTGAGGGGTCACTAGACTAGAAAGTGCTATATAAGAATAAGTCCATTTACAGTTTACAAAAAAAGAATATGCCTTGGCCTGAAAGAAAAAGTCAGTCGGAAGATTCCCTCTTTTTTTTGGCATTAGTCCCTGTTTCCACTGTGCTGCTTTTAATGCACTAGCAAAAGCTAGCGGGGAAATTGTGCACCCTTCCACGAAGCCAAACTGCAGCTGCTGTCATAGTTAACTCTACTGTAGTGAAGAACATCTTAACAACCTGAAAATATTTCCTGAACAAATGTTGCTCAGTGTCTGAAATGGTAAAGTAATTGAAAGGCTCGTACAAAAGGCATTGCTGAAGTACAGAACTGAAGGTATGAGCTAGATGTAAAACACCACCTGGAGATGTCTGTTCTTTTGTGCTTCAAATGCCCAGAATACAGCTTGCAGCTGAAGTCATGAGAAGCAGTTTTGGCCCTAGTTTGGTTTTCTTTCTGTGTTAAGTCTACAATAGATTACTTCATGGAATAAGTAAATAAATAATTTTTTTGTGCACCCTCAGTTTTGCTTGAATATGTTATACACATGGGAATCTATCATTTGCTGCATGTGAACATTTGATTCCCAAATTGAGCCACTTGGCTGGGTGGCATAAGGAGGGCTTGTCCCACCTTACAAATTTGCACTCAGCTCAGCTGGAATCCACCATATATGTATTTAATGATATTGGAAAGTGAGCAATGTGTGATATCTGTAGCATACTTATCTCTATTTTAGTCGTGCATGGGTGATTCCAGTGGTAAAGTATTGTAATGCATAGTGTGATTTGCTGAGGGGCAGCATAGTGCAGGAGATAGGTACTATTTGGAAGATTGCTGGTTCGATTCCTGGTCCCTGCAGAAAGTGTGTCGAAGTGTCTTTGAGCAAGACACTGAATCCCTGAAGATGAAGCGGTGACCTGTCCATGGAGTTTCCCTGCCTTTTGCCTAAGGAGTGCTAGGATGGGGTCCAGCATGACTCCACGATGTGACTTTGGTTAAGCGGTTGATGATGGATGGATGGATGGATGAATGTTGTGATTGCCAAGGGCTTATTGTCTAGCATTGTAAAGAGTTATTGAGTTAGGTTAAATATGATGTACTCCAGGGGAAGAGACACAGGATAGAGATTCCTCCTTCCTCCAGATTATCTAAGAAGCATGGGCTGGCCGTCCCCAACAGTGTTGCTCATTACTCATCACCCACTGAGTCTATCTTTCAAGTTACGTCTTTCCATCAAAGTCCTATTGGTACCTATAGGAAGTTGCTGTGCTCACACTTCAGGTGCCCTCATCCATTGTGGTGCAGATTTAGTATGCTGCTTTTATTTTTCCATTCTGTATGCATTCATCCGTGCAAGGTGACCTCTATTTTAAGGGGACTTCACACAAGTTCCATTCTCTTTTCTTGGTTGGTTTTAATAAGACATACTTGAGTTAGCTTCATTTGTTTAGGTGCGGATGTTTTTATTATTTAAGTTCAGTCTAGTTAAAAAAGTGCATAGTGGTGGTAAAATAGCTGACCGTACGGCTCCTTCTGTGACATATTCATTCTTAGCTTTTGCAACATTCATCATCCTTTCTATCCCAGTGATTAACCAAGCTCCTCGCCTGTGTTTGGCTCTCTCTGTGTTAATTGGATTGTATGCTTTAGGAGATGTGTGCATCCACTAAATAAACTCACTTATTCACATGATATTTAATGTTACTTTCCCTTTCCTCCAGGAATCAGCAGTAGAAGAATACCAGATGGCTCCGGGTAGCTTCTGAGGATCGGCCTGAGAAACTGATGCAATATCTAGCAGGACAACTAAAGGGTAAGAATGATGTTATTGATCATCAGCATCTAAGTTCATTCAAAGAATCTCCCTGATGACATCTAAATGCTTGAAAATTCCTACTGTCTTAGACCCAGTGATTTTACATGCCACACCACACGCTATGAGATGGAGAGTAGTTGTCTCTCCTTCAAAGGTGTGAAAATATTGTGGTGCCTGTCTGATTCAACCCATGGCTGCTCTCCGCAACAAACTTTAAAGTAGGCCATTTAAAACGCAGAACAAAGCATCTTCTTTAAAAATACATGAGACAGCAAGTGCCGCTCCCCACATATGAAACATTAAGGAGCAGAGACAAAGACGTTTAGCACACACAAACACAAACACACACACACACACACCACACAGGTACTCACAGAAAATGACACAAACACATCACACAACCATGGACATTTATATGCATTCAAAGCATTACACACATAGAAGCAGACGGATGCACCCATATGTGCTCAAACTCACAGATAACTACAAACAAGCACACTATAAACACAGACACTGTATAAGGCATAAAAAGCACTGCACACATGCATACAATCACACATCTATACCTACAGAAACTCAAGAGATCACTTCATACTCGTACACACATCTATGCACTGATGGATGTAATTATGCAAAGTGCCACACACAACACGCACATGAACAACAACAACACACACATAACAGCGGACAAGAGACGGAGAGCTCTCTCTATGCAGGATATGCAGATCTGTTGTCATGAAAATCTCCAACCAGTCTTAATGGTAGTGGCACCTGGTAACTGACAGCATTCCACACTCCATTCCACACAATGAAGTGGTTTTTTTCCAGAGAGTTTGTCAACAGTTGAGGCGAGGTGATGACCGAGTCTTCCAACATACGTGGTACCATTGAGTAGAACGTCAGCGTTCTTTGGGAACTGATGAGTCAGAGGTTGTGGGTTTAAACTCACCGCAGGTCATTGGAAAGGCATCTGGCCCTTTTTTTGCTCCAAACTCCATCTAACTCCGCAATCCATCCCCACAACGTCGGGACTGATCACGACCTGTAAAACGGCCTCTCTTATTGAAACAAGTGCTGAAACAACTCCTGTCACCAGAGGTTTCACTGTCATAAAATCTGTCTCTGAGGCCTTGTTAATCCATTGAGAAAAGGATTTCTGCTCCCTTGTTTGGCCTAGTGACAGCATGCTCAGGCCCCGGAGCTCACCAACATGTCTTGTGCTGCGCTGTTGCACCGCTGATGAAAAACATGACCCACTCTCTGTGAGACGAAGTAGATTTCTGTGTAACCTACATCTCGGTTTGGTCTGAAACATGATTTTGGTGCAGTGGTTGCGGAACAACTTGAATTATGAATCCAGTTTAACAATCTACTGTAGTTAACTTCCTGACCCACCTTAAAAAAGACAAAGATAGCTCTCTTAAAAATGGTGGATCTGAGGTTCCATTGTTTCCTCACAAAAATCTCTGTGGTAGACTGTGCAATTCTCTAGCATTAGCATTAGTACCTCAGGAGAGGAAGCACCAAATCACTAAAAAATAAAATTACTCAATCAACGCCATCGTCCCTTACCCTCAGATTTCTTTCAGCAAGACACTACCTGCTGTGCCCGAGTTTCTCTGTGTCCAACAGTGTAAACCTATAGGAACGATTTAGATTATTATTAAGACCAGTGAACCTTCCTACAAGATAATAAAACCCACTAGTGGTCTTAGTAATGTGAAGACCAGCAGGCCTAGTTGATCTTGTTGTTCCCCTAGTTGCCTGTTTAATTAATAGCTATTGTTCTCATCATCAGTAGTGAATGTGTCTGTTGTGAGCAGATGGGAAACTAGCTATGTGTGTACCTGGCAGGGAAGATGCCATGATCAAGAAGGTGATTCTCACAGGGTGAGGCTGAGCCATTACACTCGTTATGCTGGCCCCTGAGAATTCTCCAAATGAGGGAGTCTGGACTACATAATTTCTGGGGGACTGTGTTTGCGCTATCCCCTGTATTTGGGTTGGCATAGCTCAGTAGGTAGATTGGTCATCTAGTAATCAGAGATTGGTGGTTTGATCCTCGGTCCTGCAGAAAGTATGCAGAGGTGTCCTTGAGCAAGACACTGAACCCCTAATTGCTCCCTGAGCACCACATGGCAGCAGCTCACTGCTCCTATACAATAGGATGGGTTAAATGTAGAGCATTTCAAATTTCCCCTTGTGGGAATCTAAATTACCATTATTATTATCCATCCATCCATCCATCATCAACCGCTTATCCGAAATTGGGTCTCGGGGGAAACTGGAGCCTATCTCCGTTCTCATTGGGTGAAAGGCAGGGTACAGCCTGTATAGGTTGCCACTCTATCACAGGGCAGAGCAGTTAGGGGAACAGTGTCTTGCTCAAGGACACCTCGACATGCTTCTCTGCAGGACCGGGGATCAAACCTGCAACCTTCCGATCTACCCACTGAGCCATGCCGCCCCATATTATTATTGTTGTTGTTGTTGTTGTTGTTAAACCAACAGAGAGGAGAAGGAGAGGAAGAGAAATGGAGATGGATGTATAGGATGTGTAGCTTATGTGCCAGATAAAAGTGTAATAATATTGGTCTTTTCCTATTGTCTGGCTCTGTGTTTTGCAGAAAAACTGTTCTGTGTCCCAGCAATTTACTGTGATCTGCTGTCAGGTGAACGGACTGTGAAGAGAGCAGGCTTCATAATTTACTAACTCTAACTTGAATTTGATTGAGGTTATAAACAGTGGTCCAAGCAATGGGCCCCAGTCCGTACTAGTTGCTAGTTATGAAACACAGGCATGTATATACACACCATTAGGCATGTACCTATAGTTTACCAGCAATGTGTTGGAATTTACAGTTGAAAGAGTTACTTAGACCGTTGCAGTGGGAAAGTAGTACAGAAAGAGGTCAAAGAGAACACTATCCGATGTGTCTAGCATTCTGTCACGTGGTGATGCAAACAGATGGTCAATCAAATCAGCAAGTCTAATCAACCAACATAAGCTGGAATGTTCACATGACTACAGCTGTTATTGAGAAGATTTGTGGTTAATAAAACATCAGCAGGCAAGCTGCTATATAACTGGCCTACAAACTCACCATCATCATCATTGGTGGTCTCTCGGGGTCAAGTATGACTGTTCTCCTTCTGGGTATTCAGTTTGGCATAGAGGCTGATCCCAGTATAACAAAGGACACATGGCTGTGACGGCTTTAACATAGACAGGCTGATGTGTCTGCAGCCACCACACGGTTCTTGGCAGGGAGTGGCCAGCATCCAACGGGGTGGAGAACCAAGACAATTAGGGACCACCCTCTGTTGCAGCCTTCATATGCCTTCCCTGCTAATTTGACCTGTAGGCATCTTCCACCTGTTCTGCCATCGAGGTCTTTGTTGGATAGCCCTTCGGTTAGCCCCTTGACCTTTCCACCTTTAGTGACCCTACCATGAATCAAGCTCTGGATGGCCTAGCTCTTGAAATCATTAGTACAAGCAAGCTTCTCCACCACTGCAAGGTGTTAATCCAGGACAATAGCCTACAAACTACTGTAAATATGTATAGCTGGCTAGAGCTGACATTGAATTCGTTTTTGACATGGATAAACTATTTTATCAGTCAGTTTAACCAGTTGCTTGTTGCTGTCGGCTTCACGGAATGGATGAGATGAGACCTTGAGCTCCATCACAACTCCAGGGAGAAATGTTGCTGGCAATATAAACTTTCAAAGAAGTAACAGTCAAACGTGCCCTAATGTGTCATTAATTCAGTCAGTAGCCTCTGCTGCTTACGTGTGGTGTCCTGGTGGAAGCTTTGTACAGTGTTTTGAGTGCAGTAATGAAGTAATTAGCTCAAGGTTGCTTTCTAATCATGTGTTAATTGGTGGAGGGAAAATGGATTATCATTCACACAGGATATGTGTGTGTTTGTGTGTGTGCGTGAGTGCGTGCACAACTCACACAGGTTGATAGGATGTGTCTAAGTGCAGTAGTCAGAGGGAGGATTCATGCTTGCGTCCCGATTACCTGCTTTCTAACCTCTTCTTTACAGCTTACTGCTGCTGGATAGGCCTTGTGGTGAACAAGGAAGCAGCCCAGTGTGCAAGTCTTCCCCTGCCAGTGCACAGCTTCTCTTTTGCCAAGACCTCTGCCAGGCCTCCTTGTGGCCTCACATAGTAACCGGGTGCCGTGCTGCCTCAGGCTAACTTAGTAGGAGCTGCAGTGGTCCCCAGAGGCTGTTCATGGCCAACCACTGCCCCACTGCCTTGTGGGAAGTCTATTGAGTCAAAGGCCAGAGGGAGCACACCCTGAGAGAGAAGCAATGTGTTTTGCAGCACAGTTTAGGTGGGTCTTTGATCATCAGGAGTTTCCAGCAGCCTCCTGTAGTCATCATGGGTGACTGGTTGTACTAGGTAGAAGTCCATTCCACCAGGACCCAACCTGTCATGGAAAAGATATTGATACTGTGGTCTGCACATCCCTTGTGGCACTCTAAAAAGCTAATTGTGTAGGTTTCCGCCTCTGTCCACCAGCTCTCTCTACGGCCCCCAGCCCCCACCACATGGAACCTGGTATAATAGCATTGCCTGCAGCTTCTACATAAGCCATTGAATATCAAGAAAACCCCATTAGGGTGCATTTGATTCAGTTGCAGAGGAATTTTGATATGATTGGAGCTGAAAGGTGAGTGGGCATTAATAAACAGTGGTCTCATTTCATTGGTTGAAACAAGTTTTAGAAAGGACGGGGTGTGTGGGCAGGAGTATTCTTGTCCAGTACTATTTGTCCAGCTCCAGATAACTGGTTGATGATGGATGGATGGAGTTTTGAAAGGAAAGAAAGAAAGGATTCCCTTATCAGTCCTGCAAGGGGAAATTTGGATTTCTCTGCATTTTTGACCCAACCTATTATATAGGAGCAGTGAGCTGCCAACATATGGCGCTCGGGGAGCAGTTAGGGGGTTAAGTGTCTTGCTCAAGGACACCTCGACACGCTGTATGCAGGACCGGGGATCGAACCTGCCACCTTCCGATTGCCAGACGACCGCTCTACCCACTGAGCTATGCCGCCCCATAAATACATTGTTGTGAATGGCGCCTTTGATGGGAATTGCCTATATGGAGGCTCCAGATTCTAATCTCTCAGTAGCGAGAGTTATTAAACCATAGGAATGAGGACATTTTTGCAAAGTGGGGATTTTTTGGCCAGTTGTCAGTTCTACAAGGGTATGGGTGTGGTTGGGATTTGGGTTGAAGTTAGAGTTAGGATCAGTTTAAGGTTAGGATAAGGGTTAGGGCTAAGGATTACGGTTAGGCATATACTTCTGACGGTTAAGGTAACGATAAGGGGCAAGGGAATAGATATAGCCATTAGTGGTCTTTACTTCAATGAAAGAACAAATTTTGATTGTGTGTGTGAGTGTGTGTGTGTGTGTGTGCGTGTGTGCGTGTGTGTGCGCGCGCGCGCACCATAAGGCCAGTCAGTAAGAGTGGGGCTGCTCGTTGTCTTTGACGCTTGTTGCCATGGTGACAGCTCTCCTGTGTGAAATTCTAAATTTTTCTGCGAGCTCAACATTTTCTGTAACTTAGAGCGAGAGAGAGCAAAAAAGAGGGGGAGGGAGGGAGAAGCTGAACTAGGTGGATAGTGATGTGTCTGCGTCCTCTTGCCTGTCTCATCTCCTTTCTCCCAGTCCCTCTTTCTTTCTCGCTCTCACTTCTTTTGACCCCCTCCTGCAGATGTCCTTTCCTCCGGCCCTCTCTCTACTTATTCCCTTTACTCTTTCCTCAGCATTATCCTTTGTACTTTGTCTTCATGTCTCTCTTTCCACTTTTGACTCCATTGCTCTCTCTTATATATTTCAGTCTCTTCTTGCACTACACCTCTCTCGAGGCATTGCTGTTACCTACTCTGTTTTCTTTTAAACCCCAGTGTCCCCCCTCTTCTACACTACTCATCCTGTCCTAAAAGAAATCACAGGAGATTAAGTATGTCATCACTTATTAACAAGGCTATCTCCATGCAGTTTTGTCAGCAGTCAACATTAGATTTGAAAGCAAAACAAACCCTGCTGGCTTTCTGGGCAGTTCTAGGAGTGCCACTGTGTCAAGCCACTGCCACAGCCAGGACTCTTCTACACAGACACATAGACACCAATGTTGCATGAAGCTGCATCATCCCATTTATTAGAATTACTAGGACTATAAATTGGAAACACCCGAGTTCAAAGCATGATTAAAGACTTGAAACGGATGTTGATTAAATGTCCTTTGGTGGGGGGAGAGCCATATGAGTCTTCTCCTCTACACTCTTTAGCTCTCTTCCTGATCTCTGCTGTGACTCTTTGTTGGGGTGCAGGCCCATTTAAACATGACTCAAGACAGTTAGGCTGACTTGAGGGAGATGAGCCTACATCCCAGTCCCCACATGCTCCAGTTTACCTGCAAATCTTTCTTAAATTCTACCCTCCTTCTCTGGTCACCCCTGATGGGTGATTAGACATCCCTGGTGCCAGTCTGAAAATGTTCATCAACTACAGGTAGTTTGATGCTGATTGACATCTCATGTTGAAAGAAGCGTTCACGTCCGGTGGCGACATTTAAAATCAAAGATCAGGGGGGAGAGAGTATTTCAACAGCCACCGACACAAGTTGCAGACCTGCTATGAAAGCACCATGTTGAAGTTGGTTCAAAGGTTTAGGTTTCATGAGCCACTAGAGGGCACCATTTAATACTTTGCCACTGTATAATGATGAGTGTGACCTATAATCTATTGTGACTTGCAGTGGGACATACAGTACACAGATCTATGAGTGGATGAATAGGCGGATGGTTGAACAGATAGATGGATAGGTTGACAAATGTATGGTTGGACGGATGATTATATGGATGGATGTGTGGATTGACAGCAGGATGGATATATTGAAAGACTGCTCTAAGCCTGCTCTAGCTAAAAGTCAAGCCGTGGCATCTTTAGATGGATATGAACGTTAGCCATTCTATTGTTTGGAGCAGTATGGGCAAGACTTGGTAGCAACTCTACATATTTACGAAATGATAAATTGAGACTGTTGAGCTCTCATTCAGAGCTGGACAAAATCTATGAATCACTCCCGCAGCTTAACAATAACTCCATTTTCATAGAATGGATGTGAGCGCGGTAGGATGTCCATATTCCCGATTGATAATTATGTTGGCAGAAGAATGCAGTCATTGCCTTCCCCCAGCCTCACGGTGTGTCTCCCCCCAGCTTTCATTCTTCCTCCATTGTGTTCTCCATCTCCCCATCTCTCCCCCTTTCTATCCCTTTATTCCTGAAGTAGCATTTGCTGTGTAGAAAGGATACTGCATCACCAGACAGATAGACAGGCAGACAGACAAGAGGATTTGATAGGTAGACAGGCAGGATCGTTACAAGAGAGAGAATGTGAATGTATACATATTCTCACTAGTGTGTTTGTATGTATCTGGCTGGATGCATGCAGCGATTCAGCACCGTTACTGTGCGATTTGTTGCTTATATAAGGAGTAAAAATTCTCCTTTTCCTCTCCTATTCTCCCCTCCCCTCTCCCATAATATTACATATTCCTATAGTACATTGCTGATGCTGTCTTGCTCTCTGTCCTTCCCAAGTGTGCGGGTGCACACATGCACATACACACTATAAAGATAAAACCTTGAAGTCTTCCATTCTCAGAGGTAGGATCAGTGTGTGTGTGTGTGTGTGTGTGTGTCTGTGTGTGTGTGTGTGCGCGTGCGCACGCCGTCATCTCCTCTGTTGCTGTAGTCCTGCTGGGTTCTGTCATTGCTCTAATGACCCTGTGGGAGGTAGACCCCCCTACCCACCATATTCCATACACTTGCATACACACAAACATTCACACAGCTGCCACTGCCTCAAGGTAAGAGGAGCCAGCCTGCAAATAGATGACTGCCAGACTAAGTCCCTGGGCACACTAGGGATGATAACGAAATTAATATTTTGATGATTTACAAAGTTATCTGAGGAATCTTGCAGCTACTCTGTGACCAAAAGGGTAAGGGTTGTGTTGGTTCCTTTCATTGATGAAGTCCAACATCAGCACCGCTGAGGATAGTGAAGAAGTGAAGTGCAGCTCTTCCTTAGCAACCAATTATTGAGGAGCTTTTTAGCAAGGCATTGAGCCTCCAACTAGCAGCAGAGGACAGCATTCACACTGGGCAGCAGCCTATAACCAGCTGTAGAAAACTGCCATATTGATGAGTGCATTGAATTAGTTGATGGTCTTGTTGATTTAAGGTGAATTAATTATTATGATGTTTGATTATCTTCCCTCCAGGCTTCAATACATTTTGGCTATTTTTTTAATATTTTTGATTTCTGAAATTCTCATCGGTGGGCACTCAGGGTTGAGTATGATTGTCCTCCTACTTGGTCCTTGTGAGTCTTCAGGTGGGTGTAGAAGCCAATCCTGGAGCTGCATTATTTTGAGCAATGTGGGCAAAGAGTGGTTGAGAATGTGGTCTTGGCCTCTGGTAACTCACTCCTTTCTTACTCTGCTTGTTTTTAGTAGCATGGCGGAGGTCATGGTTGTAGAGTGCAGCACCCTTATGGACAGCCAGTCTCCAGGCCTCCCTATTTTTTGCTGGTGTTCCCAGGTGTTAAGGTTGATGCTGAACTTTTTGATGTGGGCCCTGCTGTTATCTTTAAATAGCCACATGCCACATTCTCATCAAGTCACTCTTGGGAGTTCTTCATCTTGTGTCCAGGAGTAGTGTTACAGAGGCCAGTGATTACAGTCCTGAGCATATCCTAGTTGCTTTCAATATCATCTGGATACTTCTTGGGTATTAATGTGCTGAGCGTGGCCTGGAACTGTTGATGAGAGGAGGCACATATAAGTCACTCACTCAAGATTAAGCTTCAGGTAGCTCTGCTATTTTTCACCCTTCTTTTCTGGTGAGGATGGATGGACAGGGTGGAGCAGATAAGATGGTGGTCAGTCTGTTCGTCATCTAAACTGATCATCATTCTGGTCTAAATACATCTTATCGGTCTCTTTCACAGATGGTAATGTCGTCAATGAGGTTTCAAATGATAGAACAAGGGTGCATCTAGGCTGTTTTGAATTTGTTTTTCTAGAAGAAGAGTATGTTGGTGATGGTTGATCTGTGTTCTGAGCATCTTGTTAACAGCAGGAGACCATTGGAGTTTGTGTTTCCAACTCTTCCCTTGCCAATTATGTCTCTCCAAAAGTTGTAATTTCCTCCCACTCTGAAATTGAAGTCTTCAAGCAGGATTATTTTTTCCTCCTTGGGGAGGATAAACTAATCCTGAGGATAAGCTTAGGAGGTATGAGGCAGACTATGTCTAGAGAACTTTTGCTAACCCCCTCCCAGCTGGGGTGAGCAGAGCAGATCCTAAATGGAGCTACTTGGTTGAGGGTGCAGCAGCCCGAGAAACCCCACTGGCTCAATCCCAGGGTTTACTGACTGATCATACACCCACCCTCCGCCTCTGTCAGGCTGTGGCCAGGGGCTGCTAGACTTCACTGTCTTGCCCCTGTCACCTCCTCGTGACCATCACAGGACTTTAACCTAGGATGTTTATGGGATGATTCCCTTGCAGAAGGATGCCTACATGTGACTGCTTTTTATGTAAAGAGGCTGATGCGCCTTCAAGCTACCACACGGTACTCTGCAGGGGGTGGCCAGTGTCCAATGTTATGGACTGCCAAGATGATCGGGAACCACCCACTGTTGCAGCGTTCATCTGCCTTCACTGCCACTGTGACCTGGAGATATCTTCTGCCATTTCCACCATAGAGGTCTTTATTTAACGGGAATGGAGTCTTGTGGTTCTCATTTCGTTTTTCATCACATCACTGTTGCAGTTTAAAGAAAATGAATTCAGATTGAATAAGACGTCCAAGATATGAGTTGTCAAGAGAGAGAGAGAGAGAGGGTTTTGTCTCCTTTTGTATCGTGTCCCTTGTTTTTAATCCCCAGTCCCACTGGTGCTCGCACTGTCTTCTCTTATCTGATGTGAAAATGAACTGTGTTCAAATTAATTCAATTCAATTGAATTCAATATAATTCACTTTCACCTCAGTTTATTTGAGTTCAGTTCAGTTAAGCTCAATAAAGTTTAGTGCATAAGATTGCAAAGAATGAATTATTAATTGTTAAGACTAGAATTGTTGATACCGTTACGATAACAAGCAGTCAGGTCAGTCTTACCAGCACTGGAGCTCCTGTATAGTCTGTTTCTAAAAGGAAGCTTGAATGGTTCCCCCTTTTTAACATAGTCAGGCTTTGCTTACATCAGAGCCTTCAGTTGAAATGTAAAAAGTCATCCCAATCTTTCATTAGAGCATTTTAAAGCATATTGAATGTGTCATCCAGAACAAAGCTATTAGGACATTGCATTACACTAATATAATATGACCACCTCTGTTAAGCAAGCCATCTCAGCTTTGAAGCCATCATTCAACTCATGCCTATTCTAGGTTCTTGTAAATTTTTCATTCACCACAGAGTAGCATCCATCCATCCATCCATCCATCCGTCCATTGTCAACTGCTTAACTGGAGCCTATCTCCGTGTTCTTTGGGCCAAAGGTGGGGAAACACCCTTTTCAGGTTGCCAGTCCATCACAGGGCAGAGCAGCAAGGGGAACGGTGTCCTGCTCAAGGACACTTCTAAATGCTTCTCCGCAGGTCCCTGGATCAAATCTGCAGCCTTCTGATCGCCAGATGACCTCTCTACCTACTGAGCTATGCCACCCCTTAAGAGTAGCATATGACTATATATAGCCTACTGCTACCTCTAATACCACTTCTTCCTGGTCCCATTAGGGGTTGCCACAGTGGATCATCCATTTCCATCTCCTCCTGTCCTCTGAATTTTCTTGTCACACCAGCCACCTGCATGTCCTCCCTCACCACATCCACAAAGACTTTCTCCAAAATGTAGTTGAGATGTGCAGGTCTCAGAGTGGAATACATGGAAGGACGTTAACCATGTTTGGTGCCAATTAGGTTGACCCACTCGGCAGGAATGCTGGGCTGAGCAATCCTCTCCACATTTTCTGTCTTGCAGCACTTCAATGTTGGGGAAAAGTTAGGCAGGATAACTTTCTCTAATTCATTAGTTGGGGGAAGTGTGAGAAACATGGTTATTGCTGACCCACGCCCCCGGGAGAGGGTAAGGAGATGGACTCGACTTAAACCAGATCAAGCGAGGCAATATGAGTGAAGGCAAAAAACAAATTATGTATATGAATCATCAGTGCCTTATTAAACCTTTACCTCAGGGAAAGAGATGCAGACTTGAAGTCAAACCTCTGGCCTTATGGTCAGTAGCACTGACTAGAAGAATGGACGAGAAAGCGAGGAGTTAGGAGAGGGAGGAGAGAGGTGAGGACACATGAAAAGGGGGAGATGGGGAGGTAAGGAGGGGAGGAAGTGAGTCAAGTGGAGAGGAGGTTGAGGGGAGATTAGAAGAGGAGTGCTGCTTTTGGCAGCCGTAAGGCAGAGAAGCATTCTTTTTAACAAACGGTGATATAACTACTATACTCTCCCTCATCTCCCTCCCTCTCGATTTCTTTATCTCTCCCACTGAATTTACTTAGCACTTTAATGTTCCTTCATCACATCTTAATCTCTCTCATCCTCCCTCTCAGCCACTTCTCTTTCTCTTTCTCTCCACTCGTCATCACTCCCCTCCTCCCATACTTTCTCCTCCAAATACTTTCTCTCCCCTTCCCCTATCTGTTTCATCTCACCCCCCATGCCCCCTCTTTTGTCCTAACTTTTAGCCTCCTTCTCCCTCATTAATCCTGTCTTCCCTTTTTCTTTCCTTCTCTCACGTGACTATGCATGGCAACAGTCAAGTTGACAAGCGTGTAATAATTTGTAACGCTCTCTACTGCTGTGTCCTCAAAGATGACAACGGTTATTAAGTAGGGAACAATAACATAACAGTCAGCGCTCCTGAATGCTTCCTAATATAGCCCCTGTGTGCTCTGCTCCACTCTTTACAGCTGCTACGCATAAAGGAGATGAAAGGAGGACAGAGGAGATTGAAGGAGCATGAGGGGAGAAGAAGAATGGAAATGAGAGGTAAGGACAGGAGAGGAAGATGGAGGAGATGAGTTGAGGAAAGGAAGAGGAGTTATTCATTTAGCTTGGGAAATTAGTCAAATTAGCAGACGGATTCACTGCAGCATGCATAGATTCCTCCCAACTACCTACTGGATGTTTCTCTTAAAGCCAACACCTCCACACGGCGACAGGGGTCTGTCTGATACCAAGCTGAATTTCAGAGCAGTTCTTATTCCAATGCAACATCTAAACTGTTCATCAGCTCTGGAGGTACAAGCATCCACTTTTGATCTTCCCCCTCTTCCCTTTCCCCACACATTTTGCTTGAATTTTATTGCCATTAACATACATTAATAGGTAATCACCATCACAAAACCATCACATTGAAATTGGGCTTTACTCTGCATGCAAGCACTACTAAGGTAATGAATAACCAAGGGTTTTAAATACACAAGCTGTCACCAGGGTCCTAAAGAACCTCCTTTTAATATTCCAATCAAATAATTTCTCTAGCTGACTCCCTACCCCACTGTGACATCCAAAGCATACATTTCCCCAGTCTTTATCATCCACTATTATATTATCTCCAATTCTCATTGTCCTTTGATGTATAAAGTGTTCTTTGACATGTCAACTATTAGCTTTTTGTAAACGAGGGATTTTTTGTTGTTGATGCATTGTGTTCAAGCAGATTCATAAAATGGATTTCTATATTAGTTGGTGGTCTTTTAATATTCTACCAGTCTGTATTTTTATGATTATATAGTCTGATTTGTAGATATCTACAGATAGATATGTGTGATAATGCTAATCAAACATAGGCTGAGAGTTAGCTGAAGGCAATCAACCAGTTGTTTGATGGGAATATTCGTAATTTTTTTTCATAATTCCAACACAAGTATGCCTTGCCCTCAAGTGACTCATGTTTATATTGATAATACTGTAGATAGATATGTAGATAGTCCTGCACCTACGCTCTCTCTTTTGCAGCTCTGGGGAGTAGTTGTGGTCAAAATGTATCGGTTTTGCTTTGTAGAGGATCCATCTTTGACTCCATGTTTGTTCTTGGATAGTGTTCTTCACTAAATAGTCCACAAACCTACTAATTAAGGACCTCAGAGTAGCAGCGGAATTCCTTGGTTTGGTTATTAGAGACTGGTGGGCTCTTTCTATTTGTAGATTCACTTTGGGAATTGGATGAAGGACTGATTGAATTAAGTCCTCCATGAACACCTTAACGTCCATTACTTCATTTCCTTCAGATACTTGGTAGATTCTCAGGTTCTTGCATCTTGACCTGTTCTGCAGGTCTTCAGATCTTGTCATCAGGTTCATCTCCCTGGGCAGTAAGTACTGTATTGCTCTCTTGTGCCTCCTCTCAGTGTCCTCTGTGGCAATGATACGACTCTCTGCCTCTGTGGTTCTTTTTCAATTTTTGTCATTTTTCCTTTCAGTTCTTGCACTGATAATTCCGGCTTTTTTTGATAGGAAGCCAGTTTATTTAATCATTGTATTTTTACAATGACATTTGTTCTCTGCATTCAACCCATCCTATTGTAGAGGAGCAGTGTGCAGCTGCAGTGCCCATGGAGTAGTTAGGGGCTCAGTGTCTTGCGTAGGGACAGGTCAATATACTTTCAGAAGGAGCCAGCCATCGAACCAGTGACCTTACAATTACTAGATGACCCACTCTACTTCCTGCCCCTTAACTTGGTCTAGTTGTGTCTGTCTGAATTTTATTTCCTTAGTTTCTACTGCTCAGCTAACGTATTGCATTTTGAGTCGGGTGTGGTACCACGTGCTTTACCACTTATAGGAGTTTGAATATGCTGTTTCGAGTTTTTGTTCTTATCTAAAAGAGAGTCATTTTACCATTTACCATCCTTCAAATGCTCCTGTTTACTTGAGCCTTTACTTCTTCTGGATGATGCCATGCTATATGGATGTAACTTTTACAGAGGTTTTACTAATTTAGTTAGATTATTAATAAGATGGATAGAGGTCACGTTTTAGGCTGTTTCCTCAATTATGGTTTCACTGACACTCATGACCTTATACTCTACCTTTTAGTGGACTATTCCGTCCAGATGAACACCAGAACAAGCCTTGCTACCGGGGTCTTTGACAATAAACGCATCCAATGACAAGGAGGTTAAAGTGAAAGTGCTATGTAAGGAGGGAGGGATGAGGGCTCCTATGCTTAACATAATGATAACACATTTCAAAGCAATTCCTTGGCAAAGACAAAACATTGAGTGGCTGGCATCTAAAATGCTCTATACTCTCCCTAATGTTTAATACTGTATTTCAGAAGTGTCATATGTTCTTGCCTTTGACCTAGAGTAACTCAACCATATATTGTGATCATAAATAACAGGAAAGTGGGTTGTACGATACACATCTTTTTTCCCTAGTGACCAATGTCAAAAAATGATTTTAAAGAAATTGTATACTTAATATGCAAATGATACCAACCTGAAAAGCACTTGTTACTCGACCACTGTTAACCATTCAGCTATGTATGATGACAGTTCTGAAAATTACCTAGCAATTACTGCGAACGTCTCTGATGGTTCATTGTCTCTATCCACTCCATTTGATGCCATTTTGAAATCTCAGCTGTCTAGGAAGCATGAAATCTGCAGTGATAGTTGCACCGTGACAGAATTTTTGCTTGCCCTGCCTTTGACAAGAGAAGATTTTCTTGACTGTAAAAATCCATAGCTCTAGCTGAAAAAAAAGTCTGGCACAGCACTTATTCCTAAATCAATGGTTTCCATTTACTTTAGCTTTCCATTAACTTTTATGTTAAAATGAACAGACAGTTTGAAAGAAAAAGAGACCAGTGTGATCAATAGAATATTACTGTTGTGTGGACAGAGGTCTTGGGAGAGTTAACATCTTCAATGCTGTTGCATGCCGTTTTAGCCACAACTCAGAAACTGTCTATATAGATGCTCACTTATCTAGGTAAGGAAATCACAAAAAAAAGGTAAATCAGCTCATCTGGACATAACATTTTATTGAGAGAATCATTTCATCACTCATACAGCCGTCGTCTTCAGTCTGAGCTGACTGGAGGTACCCCCAACCTTATAACAATACAGTAGCACAATGACCGAAACCATCAATAGTTTCATATGCAAGTTCGCCATTGACTGGACATCCTATGGGCATGTGTGCTTTTCATAGATTGGAGAATAGTTGCAATCACATTGTAAAATGGTGACAGATGTACTCTTAGCCCCCCTCCCAGTTTAAAGATGGTCACCCCCTCTTCACAGAGGTGGGCTCTTTGACTTCCTCTTCAAACCAGAGTTCCTCCCTATCAAGGATGTGTACATCTTCAACCTTGAATGTGTGGCCACTGGCCTGTAAATGGTTGTAGACTACACCCATCCTTGAGCCGACGGGGGTGAGGACTAAGAGTTTACCTGTCAGCTTTATCTGTTATCTTGCGATGATGTGATTGCAACTATTCCTCAATCCTCTATGAACATTACACATTACCATTGAATGTTCAGTCAATGGCTAATTTGCATTTGAAACCATCATTGGTTTTGGTTGTTATGGAACTGTATTGTTTATACGACTTAGACTGAAGAGGTCACCTGTTTGAGTGATGAAAAAAACATTTCAATAAAACGTTGTCTAGGTGAACTCACTCACCTGTTATTGTGAAGTCAGAAACTATTCTACTTTAGTATGGTTGTAAATTATCTATTTTCAACTAGAATGAGATCAATTGCTTGATTAAAAAGTGTAGCAGTAGAGATAAGCTCAATGCAGATTTTTGCAATTTTAGGAAATATCCTAACTTTTATTTTCTCTCAATACACGATACCCCAAATCTTAAACTTACTTGCAATTTACACCAGATAAAAAGATACTCTAGATACTACATTCAGATACTCTTGAATTATTCCTGTCATAGTTTTCCATCTTAGAATCTTTTTATATATATTTTGAGTATCATATTTGAACATCCAACCAAGTCAAAATTTCCTCATGTGTCCAAATATACTGAGCCAACAATAGAAAAACTGAAGTTTGAACCTGATAAACACCAATGGTTCTCCTGACACAAAGCCTAGTACACCCTAGTAGACCCTAGTACACCCAAGAATAGAACGGATTATTCTCTGGTATATTTCACCTTCTCTGCTTCCTCTGTCATGTTTCTCTTTCTTTCCTTTCATCCCTATCTATCCATCCGCTCCCTTACCGTCTTCCTTTTCCTCCCTTTTCTAACCCCTCTCCTCAAAACACCCACATATCCTCCTCTCCTATTTGCTCTCTTCCCTTTGTGCTCCATGAACCTAGAGTAGGGCTCAAGCACATCACTCACAGAGAGAAAAGGATTGCCAATTGAGAATAATCCATACCCTGAGTTCTCACAAATATTGAAAAGTTTAAAACATGGTCATGAAGGAAAATCTGAACATGACTAAGACAAACTCTCCAGAGAGGCCAAGGGCCTGGTTGATTGGACGTGGATGTCAGAAAGAAGGTCAGAAAGAAGGCTCATCTCTCCCATCACAAAAGCCAGAACGGAATCAAGAGGGTCAGAGGAGGAAGAAACTTTAAAGAAGAACATTTATTTGTCATTGTGCACACATGTAACAAATTTAGTCATCTGCAATAAACACATCATATTGTATAGGAGCAGTGAGCAGCTGCAACACCTGGGCACCAACTCCAGTTCTTTGTCCTGTTGCTTTGCTCAGGGGCACAGGCAGGATTATCAACCCTAATGTCCATGTCTTTTTGATAGTGGGAGGAAACCCTAGCATCCAGAGGAAACCCATGCAGACACGAGGAGAACATGCAAACTCCACGCTGAATGGACCGGGGATGGGATTCAAACCCAGAACCTTCTTGCTGTGAGGCAACAGTGCTAACCACTGGGCCATTGTGCTGTGACCCCCCAGACCCATGACCGACTCATGCACTCAAAAGAATCATTCAGCTAAACAAATCTAATGCACTCCGTGGGTTCCAAATGAGGGAGTCCTTCAAATTCCCTGCCTCTGTCCTCATCTGACCAGTTTCAGTTGGGCAGGACTGTCTTTGAAGTTGCGAATGTCATGTTATTCACGTAATTATGTGTACTAGTCAGAATTAGGGAGAGTAATTCTGAATCAGCTACGTCTTTACTGAACCCCAGCAAGAAAGCTACTGACACTTGCATCTTTGATATGCAAAGGAACCTGTAGATATCAGCATTATAGAAATGGAAAGATGAAAGCCAACATGCAGCTTGGAGTTACAACAAACAGGCGTTTTGGGTTTGCCTGCCTTGACATTTAATAGAGCGGAGAAAAAGATAACTAACTTGCGAGACAGAACTGAACACACCTAATTCTGTCGGACGACGACAGCCAAGAGAAACACAACCACACTTCATCACTGCCAATGCCAAGCCCCAAGGGAAAACGGTGAGAAACTTTATGTGGGACGGCCTTGTTTGCACAATGCAATGATTATGCAGTCATGCAATTAAAGCAAAGAAAAGTCTGTTTCATCACGTATCCCAGGCCATGGTCACACTTGACTTCCCTGTGCGACTTCTGTCATCTATTCACACCAGGTTGCATTTATTGTCAAATCTGTATGTTCCAAGATTGGATTTAGCCTGCATTGTTATTGGATGAGCCCGACCACATGCCTTGGCAGCCTGGCCTGCATTGAGATAGGATGTCAGTGAGGTGTGGACAGCATGCAGTCACAGTCTGGAGGATTTATGGGGTGGTCATAGATTAGTAGGTTAGGCTGTTGTCTTGTAATCAGAGATTGGTGGTTTGATCCCCAGTCCTGGAGAAAGCATGTTGAGGTGTCCTTGAGCAAGACATTGAACCCCTAACTGCTCCTCGAGCACCACATGGCGGCTGCTCACCGCTCCTATACAATAGGATGGGTTAAATGCAGAGAATTTATTTTATCTATTTGATCATTAAATGTAAGTGTCCTGTCATCCTCCTGCTACACTTGAGTTCTACATGCAAATGTAGAGCAAAGCAGTTCACCTCTGGTTCAACAGTGACACTGGGCTGATGCCCATCTGAACATCTGAATGTGGAGCCACCCTGCCAGGCTGCCCCAGTTCCACAAACCTCACAGGGCTGCCCTGTTCTACTGAGCTGCTTCTAAATGTGTTCATGGGCAACAGTTTTACAGCTCTGGATATTTTTTACCTTTAAGACCAGTGCTGAACATGGAGAGAGTATGCTGCATGCCGGGGAACTTTCCCAAACTCTAAAGTAATGTAGGCCACCTGGAACATTAAGGATAAACGCCACAGTATCCCCCCTGTCACCATTTAAATGAAATGCTGATAATCATTCATAGGCTTCTGTAGGGGGCTCTCTCTTTCAACATGTGCCATTTTCCCAGAGTAACTTTTTGGCGAGAACATCCAATTCTGATCACTATCCAAGCAGGCTGGTCACATTTGTAGAGAGTTGATGTAAACTTAGCTCCCATGTATTTTCTCTTTTAACTCACTATTTATCCTGTGACTGGTTGAGTCAGGCAGAGATGTAACAGTGATGCCAGTTTTCTTGAGGCTAATCAGTATCTGCTGTACAAACTGGCTGTAACATGATGATGCTTCTGTTGTGACACCCTTGTCCTGTGTTGGTTTCTAGGCAACATTAGACTCAATGTTATGGGCTGCACTTTATTTAGCAAGTGCCACATGTGGTGTGCAGTCCTCAATAGCACTTTCTTTGCTATGACAGGTTGATCCTGGTGGCAAGGGCTTATACCCAGGACAACCAGTCCTCCATCATGATTTCAGGAAGCTGCTGGAAACTCTAGACTATTGAGGAACTGCCTGACATGTGCTGCCAGCATGTTGCTTTTCTCTCAGGGTGGCTCCTCTGGCTTTTGTGTCAATAGACAAAAGGCAGCAAGACCGTGGCTGACCATGAACAGCCTCTGGGGACCACTGCAGCTCTGAGATCCCCTACCAAGCTAGCACCCACCCAGTTTGTGGCCACGAGGAGGCTTAGCAGAGGTCTTGGTGAAGGAGAGGTTATGTACTGGTGGGGGAAGACTCACACACTAAGCTGCATCCTCGCTCACCACAAGGGGCAGCCAGCAGCAGCAAGCTGTAAGCAAGAGGTTAGAAAACAGGCGAGCAGGAAGCAAGCATAAATCTTTCCTCTGACTACTGCACTAGACGCATCACATCACCCTGTATGAGTTGCGGTAGACAGACACACACACACACCGATGGCAGTGTCAGCTGTGCAAGGTAACATCCAGCTCTTCAGGGGCAGTTAGGGCTCAGGTGTCTTGCTCAGGGACACCTTGATATTTCTGCAAAGAGGAGCTGATCAAACGAGCAACCCTCCAGGTACTAGATAGTCTACTCTCCACCTCAGCCACTGCTGCCCCCAAACGCAACGGGGTGTGAAGTGATAGGAAAACATTTATTCTTAGAAAATGCCAAAACACTTCCCTTAAATCAGAACATTAATAAATAAAAATTCCCATTTCTATTACCAGCATTTTCATTAATAATCCAGTCTGGAGTGCCCAATGAATGTGGACATCCCTGATCTGAGAAAAGTGACTGTCGGATTGTCAGACACTTAAAATGCCTGCTGATATGGCGACAGAGAGACGATGTATGGCATTAGCTGATATATGGTACTTGGTGCTGCTGCTAGAGTATTAGCATGTCATATATCACAGAAGTAAGATTGTTATTGTTGGAATTTGGTGCACAAGAAAACTGGGAGAGGAACGCCATCATGTGAGCTGTCATAATCCATATGACCACCTGGTCTGCTCTGATCACACGCACATAAACAGAACTGATTCTTTACCTTTACCCATTTACCTGGCATATATCGATAAATAGAAACAGAAATAAGGACTCTGCAAAATGTACAGTGTAGAAAGGAGACGGCATTGAATCAGTCATCTGACCCTTTTACCTAATATGACGTGAAATAAGATCACCGTTGGATTAGTCTTTATTAATTCATCACTAACATCAGTGGCTATCAAGGACACGGAGGGCAGGAGTCCAGGTTTCCGTGAGAGAAGAGCTGGAAAGGAACCTAAATTGAGAGCTAAGCATAGCAGTAGAGGGACAGAGAGAGGTGGTGTGTGAGAGAGAGGGATGGAGAGATGGAGAGATGGAGAATGAGTCAGAGGGCGAGAGGCAGAGAGACGTTGTTTTGGAATTCATCCATAACACACAGGGTAATAATTGTCAGGAGCTATTTCCAATTGGCTGCTGTTTTACATGAACCCCTACCTCCAGTTTAATCATTATTTTGATTTGTAGGTCAAGTGTGGAAGTGCTGTGAGAGAACACATTCATAGCCCTCTCACAACCTACTGTATCATTTCAGAGAGACGAGCACAATGAGGCTTTCTCAGGATGTGGAAACGTTGCTTTTTCTCTAAGTGTTTTCTACCTGACAGCTAACTGTGCTTATTGACAGCTCATTGTTGAAAGCCAATAGGGATGAGGCTGTGCAGGCGCCTGCGTCTCATATTTGACAGGTGTGTAGGTGGGTTTTGCTGTAGTTGATGAGCAGAAACACTGACAATGCTTTCACTGACTCTCCGTCTCTCTGTCACCCTCTCTGTCTCTGTCTCTCTGTCTCTCTGTCTCTCTGTCTCTGTCTCTCTGTCACCCTCTCTGTCTCTGTCTCTCTGTCACCCTCTCTGTCTCTCTGTCTCTCTGTCACCCTCTCTGTCTCTGTCTCTCTGTCACCCTCTCTGTCTCTCTGTCACCCTCTCTGTCTCTCTGTCACCCTCTCTGTCTCTCTGTCTCTCTGTCACTGTCTCTGTCTCTCTGTCTCTCTCTCTCTCTGTCACCTCTCTCTCTCTCTTTCTCTCTCTGTCTCTGTCTCTTTCTCTCTCTCTCTCTCCCTCTGTCTCTCTTTCTCTTTATCTCTGTGTCTCTGTCACCTATCTCTCTCTATGTCTGTCTCTGTCTCTCTGTGTTTCTCTGTCTCTGTCTTTCTCTCTATCAGTCTCTCAGTCTCTCAGTCTCTGTCTCTCAGTGCCCCCCCTCTATCTCAATTATGTCTTCTTTTTCTTCATCTGTAACCAAAACAGTACCTGTGGATAAGTACAGAATACTATACTTAAGTGAAAATGATCCCTCTGGGAGAAATGTACCCAAGTACAAGATAAAAGGGTTTCCACTGGGATTGCTGGAGTTAGTGTAGGGATTACTCAGGGCTGCAGTAGTTTAGGGCTATAGTATGCACGTCAAGAAATGATGAGCCAGACACCGCAGGTTTGATCCCACCGCAGGGTGCCAGAAAGGGCATTCGGCCTGAAGTCTCCATCTAAGTCTGTGTCCGCACAATGTGGGGACTAATCATGGCCATAAAAATGGACCTTTAGAGTCATGAATACAATAAGTTACATTTATGGAAAGGTACATTTTCACTTAAATAATTTTAAACTCCTGACTAGCGCAGATTGACTTATATTTGTCTGTATTGCTCTGGATAGGCATGCCATATCACAGTCATCCTCTCTTCTCTTCTCTTCATCAGTCTCTCGTCTTTTCCATCAGTTAAAAATATCACCTAAATTAGGTCACTTCTGTCCTTTAGTATCTTGGAAAAAGACATTCTCCCTTTTATTTCTCATCCAATAGACTGTCATAACTCTGTATTCATACCTCAATTGGAAAACTTTCTTGTCTGCAACTGTTTCAGAACCAGCCAGGCTTTTGACTGTAACTGGGGAAAGAAATCGCATAACTCCAATTTTTTGGGGGGGGTTTATAGGTTTCTTTTGGGTTTGGATTTGCCTGGGCATCCTCCAACTCACGCAGTGTAGAAGACTGGGTCCGAGTGAGTAGAATAGCATATTTGAGAAACAGGGCAGCGCTTGCGAGGGAACATCTGTATACTATCTCTGGTTTATAAAAAAGGGATGAAATTAAATCTGCATTTCCATATCTAATGAAAGCCAATCATTTATTTTGATGCTTTTAGCTCCTGTTTTCTTTTCCATTGTATTTTCTACCCGAGTGCCCATGATAACCACGTAAAGCAGATATTGAAATGATACCACTTTTTGCAATCTCTGTGGGAGCTGCTGTAGATCAGAGCATCAGCTAAATGTATTACTTATTGCTATTATAAGATTGATATTCACTGTGAAGCTCTGCAGTTGGGGAGGTGCTTTAAGACAGAGAAAGTGAAAAGAAGGAAAGATATGAAGGGAAGGAGTCAGTAGTAGGACAGAAAAGAGGAAGGAATGAAATCGATATCATCTACATGCCAGGTAAGAGAGGTAGAGGTGGAGTCGGGGGTAGAAAGAGCAATGAATAGAGATGGAGAAACTACAGTTTTGTGGTTGTGCTGGAGAAAGATTGAGACAGATAGAAACAGACAGTGTTAGACATGATCAGTGTTGTCTGATGTTAGAGACCAAAGCAGGGACAGATAGCTTAGTGCTGTGCAGAGATTATGAGAAGAGAGTGATGATAATGATGGTATGACAGTGTTGAGCAAGGATTTGTAGTTTTTAGTATTTTGCAGATAACAGGAGATAGATGGGGGCGGCACAACTCAGGAGGTAAGATAGATGTCTCGTAATCAGAAGATTGTTGGTTTGAGCTCAGGTTTCTTCAGAAAGTCTATCAAAGTGTCCTTGAGCAAGACTCTGAACATTTAACTGTTCCATCCCCCTGACAGAATTGTGACCTGTCCAGGGTGTTTCTCCACCCTTTGCCTAGCGAGAGCTGGGACAGGCTCGAGCATGACCCTTTGACTCAATGTTCAGATAAGCAGTTGACAAATGATGGATGGATGTATAGATGGATGGAAGATAGACAGGGATACACTAAGTGTTGAGTGGGGTGTGGCTTTTTTGCGGTCTCTTTTACCTAATTCATTTAAGCCAACAAAATGAGAACCAGGGATCCACCAAGGAGTCATTTGGACACTCTCATGGGTCACTGACAAACTAAAGAACAGTGAAATTATATTTCCCATCACTGTCCTTACTATTGTTCTTTCCCTTTTTATTTGATTGATTAGAAAAACGGTGCAAAGAGGATTTAGTATGCTGCTACTCCACCCACCCATCCATCCCTCCATCCATCATCCACCACTTATCTGAAGTCAAGCGGCAGAGCCATACTGAAGTCTATGCTAGCACTCATTGAGTGACAAACAGGTAGACAACCTGGACAGGCCACCATTCCATTATAGGGCTTGAGTAGTATGGAGCTCAGGGCCTTGCTCAAGGACACTTTGACACGCTTTTCATAGAGGTGAGGAATTGAATCACCAATTTTTGGATTACTGGACAACCACCTTACCTCTTGAGCAACGCCACCCCAGCTACTCCATTTATCCCTCTTTAAAACTGCATACAAAATCAGCCGTAGACGTTTTACACTCAGTCAGATTTAGTTTATGATTTTAAACTAGCATATTCTAACTAGTTAGTTAGCGGACCAACACTTTAAACATCTGCAACATGAGAAAAATGATTATTTTTCAAAACAACTCTGGGAGATGGAGCACATACGGCGCAATATTTCAACAAGCGTGCAGAGACGCAAATGACTTGTGTAATTGCTCGATCTGTAATTTTCCTCTCTGCACCAGGCTGTAAAACAGAGGTCCCCAGGCTTTGATTTGGGTCCCCTATGGGGACTACAAAGGCTGAGTGTGAGGACAAGAAATCACATTAGAGAAAGTGAACCTCAATTAAGCAATCCTGTGTTGCTGCCTTTCCTTGGCTGCTGTTATAAACGATAATTTCATGCAGATGAGAAAATTTTCTTCATGCCTTTTCCAGGGAGGCCTTTAGTAGCCCATTGGGGCATACTTATAAGATGTGGAAAGATAGGAATGGATAACTAGTGAAAGTAAAAAACTGATAAATTGAGTCTGCCACTGAACTCGCAACCAAAACAAAATCGCCCCATCAGTTGTCATTTTAGACTTGAGATGATATCATCGCTAATCAATATTTATCTTTTACTGTCAGGCAGGCTTATTAATTGTCTATGGCAGCATCGAGGATGCAGCAGCTTTGTGTTCCTCTAACTGGTGTTCCTCCTTCGAGAATCTTGAAAGAAGTAGGTTTTTGTTTCAGAACAGCAACTTTCTCCATATGAGAATCAAAAATTGTTTTATTGCCATATGTATTACATGCATTAGGAATTTAGTTCCTTGTTTCTGGTACTGAAACCAAATAGAATAAGCCTGTATAGAAATATTGCTTGCTAGTAATCCATCGAGTCCAATGATGACATCCCTCCTCGTCGACGGTGTAGCACTATGGTCAGAGATTAAGACCTACACAATGAGGTTTCTAGTGCCACAGGGGGATGTGCACTCCTCAGTAGCACTGTCTTCACGATGACAGGCTGGTCCTGGTGGCAAGGGCTTATACCAAGGACGACCAGTCTCCCATCATGACTGCAGGAGGCTGCCGGAAACTCCAGACTATCAAAAAACGGCCTAACATGTGCCACCATCACATTGCTTCTCTCTCCGGGTGGCTCCCCTGGCCTTTTTCCCAATATACTCCCCACAATGCTGTGGGGCAGTGGGTGGTCATGAAAGGCCTCTTGGGACCACTGCAGCTCCAAGATTCTCTCCCAAGTTAGCCTGAGGCTGCAAGGCACCCAGTTACTGTGTGTGGCCACGAGGAGGCCTGGCAGAGGTCTTGGTGAAGGAGAACCTATGTACTGGTGGAGGAAGACTCACATGCTGAGCTTTTTCTTTGTCCACCGCAAGGGTCAGCTGGCAGCAGCAAGCTGATAGCAAGAGGTTAGAGAGCAGGTGAGCTGGAAGCAAGCATCCATCTTCCTTCTCACTACTGTACTGCTGTACATCACATCACCCTGTGAGT
>OMLC01099535.1:0-31256 GCA_900302585.1 Regalecus glesne
ACATTATCTTAATTGTTATTATGTAGAGTGAGTTTAGGGTAGTATGCGCTTGTAGTATCTAGTTATTTTGTAAAATGACTTATAGGTCATTTGTGCTGTTTTCCTTTGCCAGGGAACAACAGATGAAAACTAGCCTGGTTGCTAAATCTGGTATATTTACATTTGTCTCTGAATGTTCATAGATATACATTGTCCCTATTCAAATAAAAAAATATAAAACAAACTTCATTTAATTATAATCATATTTTTTTATTAACCGTTAAATCTGCTTTCATTCCTTTCTCTCTGTGGATGACACATTCCTCTAAGACTCACTGTATCAACATAGAAATTCACAGATAATGGATTGCAGCTGCTGATAGTAACATGAATTGTAAATTATTTGCAACTGCTACCTGCCCCGTCCCAGGGTCCAGTTCACAAAAGATATTGGTGAGTATTACAGTGCAAATCTGCCCGTAGAGTTCAGCTCAGTGCAATTTTACCTTGTTTTCTGTCTAATTGGAATTATCCATGTGGCAAAATATAAATGTTTATTTGGCATCATGAGCCTCAATGTCACCCCTGATGCCATCAATATAGATAGCTAGAATTGCTTGACCTGTACCTGGATTATCTAGCACAATTTGAATGACTTTAACTTTAGTGATATCATTGGTCACCTGATCCAGAGGGACAATAATGTAACTTGATCAGTCACTAAAAACATAATTACTAACTCATGTACATTTTCGTTTGTAGGGCTGGCCTGCTGGTTAGAGCCGGTCAAGCCAAAAATAGTGAAATCATAGTGTAAAAATCTTTGCCAAGTTGTATCATTTGAAATCACTAAAACTGAAGATAATTTGGTCTGTTATATGGCTTTCAAAAAGAGACATGATTTTTTCTGGTGATGTAACAAATTATTATTTGTGAGCCACAATGTCTTGCTCTTTAAATGGAACTCAGCTAACTTTGAAAAGAATATTCAAATTACTTGAGTTAATTGACACATTAATCATTGCTTAATAACTGCAATACCTGAACATACTGCATGGAATTACTCTCAGAAGATCTTTGTACTTTCAGTTGTTAACACTAATTTCAGTTGAAAACCATGTTTCGATAGGAAACATCACATATAAGAGGCTCAAACAGTCTTATCCATCAGTGGAGGCTTAGTATAATTCTAAACATTATCTTTAGCCCTTGGTGGGTTATGTACTGGCTCATACTTGACAGCGAATATCTACTCAAGTTCAAATTTAAAAGTGAGGGTGTATTTTTTTTCCATGACAAACTAAGAGGAAAATAAAATGTGAGCTCTTCAATGCCATTAGAAATAGTGTGTGCTACATGAAAGAGTTTGAGTAAGTTCAGAATGACTTTCATGCATCTTCAAAATGCGCTAAAACCAGAAACTGGGATGAAAATCTCAAGTTATCTTTAATTGACAAATTCATCCATCCTGGTACTGTCTGAGAGAGTAAAAATCCATGAATTTATCATGTCTCCACACAATGTATATTTTTCATATCATATTCTTAACTATAACTTAAGTCTGTGTCTGAATGCTCTCAGGTTTGATTGACAGATATATCCCATCCAGTGAGGGGCATGTCTCTTTCCTCCTTGGTAATCCTGGGTGGAATGGTTAGCTGAGTTTTCAGATTAGGAAACTGTCATGAAGCTTGAAGGAAGACAAAAGGAAGACTTTCAAGTTTGAAATGCTCGGGATATGGAAAATAGAGGACATGGTGCCATGATTACAACTTCCATATCCTAACTCCTTCAACCTCAGCTTAATTCTAAAGTATCTGTAACACCTTAAATGTGTATAAAACACAGTGGCTGGGACTTTCACTTGTTCTAACTAAAAAAATATGATCATCCTATTTCAGGCCCTACTTTACCAGTTTACTTAATTGGACTTAAATTTACTAAGATTTTGCTGATCACTTTTGAGGCACAGATAGTTCTGGTTTATTTATGACCTTTTTACCTCTTATGAACCTAAAATGGTTTTAACTCAATGGACAGGAGTCTTCTGGCCATCTCTTGTCTGATAATTCAAGGATAAGGAAACAATCCAACATATTTTATGAGATTCTAGCACGTACTTTGCACCTTGGGGAGCGTCAGATATTACTCTCCGGGTCAGAATGATCCGAGTAATTATGCTGATCATTATTTGAGTTCATACTGCTCTTTGAGGCATTCATTTTGGCTCACTGCTGCAGCTGAAATATTTAGTGGTTGGACACTTGTGAATGCGATTAATTTTGTAATTACTGTACTCATATGAATGTAATTTATTCTCATGCAATAATTATATTCATTTTAGTGCAATAACTACACTCATGCTGTTACAATAATTAAATATGTTCTAGTCAAATAGATATATTTATTTAGGTAGGATTATATTATAATTATTTTGGCTATTTATTATTTTAGAATTGGGAACTGACAAGCCAGATGTTGCAGGTTTGAACCCACCACAGGTCATCAGGATGGGTATCCGGCCTTAATTCCCTCAAACTCCATCTAAGTCCATCTCCAACCCCACAACACAGGGACTAATCATGACACATGAGAATGAACCTGTCAGTATTTTAGAACCTGTGGTGGTGGCTCTTGCTGTTTGGTTACTGAGGTTATTTTTTTTCCTGTGTGTTTTTTATCCACTGATCAGGGGCAGTACTCATAATTTAATTCAATTCCATACAATGAAAATAACGGCTTTTTTCATCTTAAAACGGGTTTGTTACACTCAACATCATAAGGTTTAAAACTCTACCCCCACCACACTATAAGGCCCTGTTTTCAAGACTCAAAAGCACACTACACTGAGCACAGTTGACTTCACACTGAGCACTCATCACAAGTTGTGGTTGGCACCCATTTAGTACTTCTGTGATAGAGGTGTGAGCATTTGGGAACAGAGAAAATCTATTATCGGCAGCTATGGTTGAGGCTGATATTGAATGAACCAAACAGATCATCTATATGGATGCTCAATACTCCAGGTAAGAGAATCACTGAAAAGGTGAATCATTTGAACTGGATCAGAAGTTTCCTTGGAAATGTTTTATGACTCAAACATGTGACATCTTCATTCTGAGCTGACTGCCGACATGCTTGCATTCAGTATAGAACATGATTGGATTATGCGAAACATAATCTCTCTATAGCATTGACAGGAAGGAACAAGCCATAGCATGTGTCTACTCCAAGTCACATGACGACTAGCCCTCACTATTTCCCACATCACGGTCTTGCGGGGAAAGCACAGTGTTTGGCCATCGGAGGAGAACGAAGCAAGATTACTTTCCGTTCTCTTAATCGCAAGTGCCTAGATAACCTAGAGGGGGACCCTACTGAACCTAGAATCTTTTATCCAACCTAACCCCTATGTCCATCTGAGGGTTAGCTAATTATGCCCCATTAACTATGGACCTCCAGCCGTGGTTGGAAACGGCGCAGCTGGTGGGGTTCGAACATCCCACTGCATGACATAGAGGTGAGCTAAATCTTCCCTTAACCTCTACGCGACCAGAGACCCTCATTCTGTTCTTCTCTAAAGTACTAGAGAGAGTTGTGTATAAACTACTTTTGATCAATAAATAATAATACCAAAATTATTTATATGAACTTTTTCAATTGGTTTTCAAGGCCTGTCACTCAACTGAAATTGCTCTCCCTTGAGTGATAAATTATACTCTACTACAGATCCCGATTCCATCTCTGTGCTTCTTCCATTAGAACTCAGTGCAGCCTTTGACATTATTGATCACTGCATATTAATGGACCAAATAAATTGTATTTTCAGTGTCTCTCGCTTAAGCCTCTCTTGGCTTAAGTACTACTTATCTGGAAGAATACATTATATCATTACATATTGGACTATATTTAGGGACCATTTTTGTGTTACAATTGGTCCCCATGTTATAGCATTGGACACAGACCAAGATGAAGCATGGGTGATTAAGACCGGATGCAATATTATTTGTATTAAAGCATCAATGGTCTTACGTTCTATATGGTGTACCTCAAGGCTTGGTTATTAACCCTCTAGTTTTCTCTTTATATTTAATCTCTTAGCCATATTATATGCAGTATCCTTTTTTCATAGGGACACTGTATATTAATGAACTTTTAGAGTCAAATGTAAATATGTCAGATTTAGCCAGCAAGTT
This sequence comes from Regalecus glesne, assembly GCA_900302585.1. NCBI lineage: Eukaryota > Metazoa > Chordata > Actinopteri > Lampriformes > Regalecidae > Regalecus > Regalecus glesne. The sequence continues at coordinate 4,176 of OMLC01099535.1, forward strand.
CATTTTCATCTGTGGTACCGAGCGGTTAAGGGTTCAGTGTCTTGCTCAAGGACTCTTCGACATGTTTCTTAAATAACCGAGCATCAAACCACCAAAATTCCTGTTACTAGATGACTGTTCTACCTCCTCAATTACACCAACCCATTTTTTCCCCATTGCCACCCTGACTCATTTTTATATAGTGCTTTTCAAGTCTAGCGACAAGTCAAAACGCTTTACAATGTATCCACACATTTACCAAATCATAGAATAAGTTGTTATGCGGATAATAAAAAGCTAAATGCTCTTGTAATGGCCGATGATCATACTCAAATGACTAATTTAGAGGCCCACTTGACTTCTTTGAAAATGTTAATGACAACGTGAACTGTTTTTAAATTTTAACAAAACTGAGATGCTGATCATATGCCATGCTAGACCCAGACCCCAATAGTAACAGTGACAGTAATAATTTACAGCTCTGTGATTTCACATAGAGCCAATGATATTGGTGTTGTGTTTAATCCCAGCCTTTCCTTAATAAGTATGTTGAAAAATCCCTAAGACTGCCTTTTTTCACTTATATAAAAGCTGAAATTCAGTCTTACCTGTTTATGGCTGATTGAGAGACTCTAATCAGCGTGTTTTTTTAATTCAGACTTGTTTACTGTAATGTCTTGTTTTCAGGTCTGCCACATGCTAGCACTACAAGTCTTCAAACGGTTCACATTTGCTCCACCCAGAATCCTGACTAGACTAGAAACTAGAAAATGTTATCATATTTCACAAATTCTTGCCTTCGTTCATTGGCTACCTGTCCACGTTAGATCAGATCTCAAGGTGCGTCTTCCGACTTATAAAATCATGAATGGACTTGCACCATCACACCTGTCTGATCTCTTTAAACTGTATATCACATCCCGGGCTTTCCACTCTCAAAATACAGGGCTCCTCTATCTGCCCAAAATTAAAAGAAGTCAGCTGGTGGCAGGCCATTTTCCTATCAGGCCTAATTCTTGTGGAATAATCTGCCTGCTGCCATCTGACAATCAGAGTCTGTTGAGTCCATTACTTACAATTAGCTGCTTTTAAATTGAGTACTTCACAACCTGTAATGCAGGGCAGATTGGTTTCCGTCTCATTGAATTTACCAAGCAATGTTCTGCTGATGAGATTGTAGGGTATAGATCAACTATTGTTTTTTATTTCTCTCACATGTCTTTTCCGTCTCAACGACGTCTTTTCCTTTCTCTTATTATGTGTATGTGAATGGTGTGATGCAAGTCTACCCCACATGTACATGTAGTCTATCCTCTTTCCCGGTCTCCATGGGGATGTTGGTCACCACCTGGATACTACCTGTGATCCTCATCACATTTTTACATCTTACAAATCCATACAACTGTTTATACTCCTTCAATGGTATATCCTTATCTCATTCCAAGGTCTAACAAATGCTTTTTTCTTTGTTTTGGTGTCTTCTCGTCTCTTCTCCCACAGATGTTAATGGTGCAATATAAGTCTCTAATAGTTGTTAATTCAATTCAATTCAAATGTCTTTAATTCAAATAGTTCAACAAAAGAATTCTCAATAAATGAACAGGAGAAAATTAATACTTATAATTTCCTGCCCCCTCAATAGTTAGAATAAAGTTATGGTTGACCACATCCACTTTCAGCAAGCAATAAGAAGAGAGTCCATCCATTATCAACCGCTTATCTGGAATCGGGGGAACTGGAGCCTATCTCAGTTTTCATTGGGCGAAAGGCGGGGATACACCCTTGAAGGGACGCCAGTCCATCACAGGGTAGAGCAATTAGGGGAATAGTGTCTTGCTCAAGGACACTTTGACACGCTTCTCTAGAGGTGCAGGACTTGAACCTGCAACATTCCGATTACCAGACGACCACTCTACCCACTGAGCCATGCTGCCTCTTTACAAGAAGAGCGTCTTCTACCAAAAAGCAAAGCAATTCCTAATTCTGACAGATACTCAATATTCCTGGCCACCAGGGTCTTGCTGACAGGCCCGGCTTCAGGGCATGGCTCCAGACAAGGGCCTTGAGTTTCCTCCAGGAAGGGTAACTTCACTTCTTCCTCGATCTTTCATAGTGTCTTCTTGTATGTCTCTCGTGTGTATGTGCAGCCTGTCCTTCTGACAGGTTTAAATGTTCATGGTGGTTGCATGGCTTAGGTCCCAGGCTGTTCCAGTAGCATAAGGACACTGCTTGGCATGCTCCCCATTATGTTCATCATCTGTTTTCACATTGTGGGGATGGACACAGACCTAGGTGGAGTGTGGAGGACTGGAGCTGATGCCCTTCCTGGCACCCTGCGATAAGATCAAGCCTGGGACACCTGGCTCATTTCCCGATGTGCACACTCCACCACTGAGCTACTGGAGCCCCTTCAAAGTTAATTCCATTCTTTATATATCATATAATTCCATTATAATTATGTCATCCTCTCTCAGGATTGTAATCTATAATTTTTATTCTATTCTCTATTAACAACATCCATTGCATGTCTTTCCAACAGAGGAGAGAGATCCCTCCTCTGTTGTTCTCCCTGAGGTTTCTTCCCATTTTTTCTCCCTGTTAAGGGGTTTCTTTAGGGAGTTGTTCCTTATCTGATGTGAGGGTCTAAAGACAGGATGTTGTGTTTCTGTAAAGCCCACTGAGGCAAATTTGCAATTTGTGATAATGGGCTATACAAATAAAATTGACTTGACTTAATTATGAGCGCCTTTCAGAGCACTCAAGGACACCTTACAAAGCATGGTGAAAAACAAGCAGAACATTTTAAAATCAAACAGAGTAGGGGCATATAACGATACATTAATATAACAGGTAAGTATAAAACCATTATGTGTGTAAAATTCAATTTGGGTGTAACCATTGAAGTCAGACTGAATTGCCAGTTTAAAAAGGTGCTTTCTGAGATGGAATTTTAAGTGAAAAGAGTCCATATTCCAAATCTCATGTGGGAGAGTTCCGGAGGTGTGTGTGGTTGGAGGCCTGGGGTGGGGACAACTGAAGGCTCTAGACCCCATGGTGAGACATATTGTGGACAGATTGTGTTGTGAGTTAGACGCCATTAGTTGATCTGAGAGTATGGGAGGGTGTGTGGATATGAAGATGTTCGGAAACATATGAAGGTGTAAAGTTATTAAGGGCCTTAAAAGTGAGAAGTAGAATCTTGAAGCCAATACAGTATTCAACAGAAAGTCAATGAAGATGCTGAAGAGCAGGAGTGATATGATCTATGAAAATAATTCTGGTAATAATATGGGTAGATGAATTCTGGACCAATTGAAGTTTGTGAAGACCCTTGAAAGGAAAACCAAAGAGAAAGAAACTGCAGTAATCATTACATGATGTAATCAGGGTGTGAGTGAGAATGGCAGTGCTGTTAGGTGTAAGTGGTGGGTGATGATTATTACTATTGCATAGGTGGAAGAATGCAGACCGAGATACATTGTTGATGTGTGCATTAAAAGATAATGTGCCACTCAAGATGAAACCCGGACATTTAGTTCCAACAAGGGGAAACTGAGATCAAACACTATTATGTTTGAGAAAGAGTTGTATGAGAATCGGGACTAAATTGATAGTGAGCAGTCGGAAGGGGAAGTGGGCGAAAGAGTGGAAGTAGGCTTGGTGGATAAATAGAGGTGGGTGTTATCCCTGTAGCAGTTATTGAATGCCCTATTTCCTAAAACTGTGAGTAAGAGGTAAAAGGTGAATAATAAATAGGAGGGAGGCAAAAAGAGTGTCCTGGAGAACACTGGTCATAACAAGAAAGGGTTGTGATGAGAGATAAGATGCAAACCAGGCAAGATAGGTGCCAATGATTCCATTGTAATTTATTCTCTTTCGAGGAGGGTGTCGTGCAAAAACTGAGGTGTGTGCAACGCTTTTTGACTTTAGGAAAAATGAACTGAGAGCCCTCTTAACATTTCATGTCAAAATGTAAGCCTCTGATTATGACAATGTAGCAGCCGTGTATAAACCGAATGCTCAGCTGTATTGAGAGCGGAAAACATATTTTTAGGTTACAGCATGACAGGTTTGAAATGCCACCACCCATTAAGGAGGTGTTTGTATCTTGTGTATGTTGCACATCTGAGACAAACAGATACACATGCATGCGGACCTTTTGACCTAGCATTTCTGATCCCATCCTCATGACAAGAAAAGCCATTTATAAAAGAAAATTGCTATTTGAAAAATAAATGATTGTTTATTATGGAAGCGAACAACTCGTATAATTTTCCGATGCTATTTATTGTCCAGCTTGTGTCTTTCAAGATAGAAACTGTCCTTAAACAAAAAAGGAACAAATGACATTTCTCAACATGGAGCGTAGGATACACTAGTCAAACACATCAACATCCATTAGCTGTTCTCTATGTACAGTTATTTACTTATGTAGCTATTGTTTCTGCTTAGTTAAAACAACGTCCACACATGTTTGATGTCCATTTCCTTTGTGCAAGAGACTCACTTAAAGTAAATCTTGAAAAAGAATGAACCAAAGTGCAGCAATGTGTTTTATTCCCTCTTCGTCTCTCTTGGGACTACACCCCTCAAAGTCCAATCCATGGTCCTGGTTTTAATTAGACTTTTCTTTTTTAGAGTTAGTGTTTTTTGGCCCATGTTTTAGAGTCAAAGGAAAGTAAAGCTTCTGTAATAAAAGTCACTCCAGATGATTGGCATTATTAGAGCTTGTCAGTCAATTTAGCAGAGAATCGAGATAGCTGCCTAATTATTCAAAAATCAAGCAGCTATTTTAATTTCTCTCCTACACCTTCAAGGGCTTCAAGGCTTGGTGTAAGTGAAGTAAGATGTGACGTTATATTAGTGTGATAACAAAAAGCATGCAGCCGAAAAACTGAGACAAACTTAAGACCAGAATAAGAGTGAACTATGTAGGTAAAAAAGGGGATTGAAGAGGCAGGGCCAAGTTCTCCCAGAGGAAAGGGGAAAAGCCAACCCCTGTGGGAGAGGGAGATACCCAAGGTAGGAACCCAAAGCCTTTGTGTGCATGTGGTAGAATAGAGGACACTGCGCTGTGTAATTAAAATATGGTATAACCACATGATTTATCTTAAAATGACACTATATGTGAAAATGCCATTTGCATTTGAGGAACAATAGCAAAAAGCACCATTTAAACAATATCATAATAAAAATGTCTTTTAATTGTGTCATGTGTTCTCTTGTACTTCCCCTAACTGCTCTGACCTGCTATGGACTGGCGAGCTGTCCAGGGTTTACTCACTTTTCACCAAATGAAGGGTGAGATAGGCTCCAGCCCCCCCCCCCCCCCACAACCTGACATCGGATAAGTGGCTGACGATGGATGGATAGATGGATTGCTGGATGGATGGATATATGTTAAAGGTTTTATTCATGGTAGAAGCAAATATTCTAACTCTTGGGATGGTTCTCAACCCCCATTTAATCCTTACATTTTGAACTTAACATGAAGGACTGACATGGTATATGCTTCATCCAAGCCGAATGGGAAGCATGAACTTTGAAGTAATCCATGGATTTGAATAAGCAAAACTACTTATGTCAAATGAAAGGAGTTTAACCAATGTCTCAAGATTCATCACAATCTCCAAAACCCTACTCATAATATAACAGCAACTACTCCATCTTTGGGTCATGGTACACCATCCGATACAGAGCAAAGGGCAGCAGAGCTAAAGGAATCAGTTACACAAGGAGTAAAACATATTCCTTTCAAGTTGACTCGTATGCAGAACTAAAGTAATAGGCTCAGGGCTCGCCCACATTGTAGGCAGGTGCACTACCAATTTCAGTAAAATCACCATCATGCATGTGATATGGATGAAGGAGGATATTCCTACCAGGTAGGTGAGTTTAGCGAACTTTAAAACTCCCATATTGGTGGAAATGAATGATGAATATTAATTCTGACCTCAATCCTTTAGCCCCCTGTTACGTGACTTGGACTTAATATGAGACGAGGAAGTTATTTTACCAAGGCTCAATTATAATTCATAGATAACTTGCATAGTCGTATTGTAAAAGGATACTGCACTAAATGGTAAGATGGACCCAAACTATTGGTTGTCTACAAATGGCAGATTCAGACTTTAGTTAATGCAGTGTGTGTGTGTGCGTGTCTTTATGTCTGTGTTTGGGGGGTGGCAATAGGAGCTTCGAGTGGGAGTTATGTCGGTGCGGATGAGAGAGAAACCAAGAGAGTGAGAAAAGTGACAGAGCAGAGATAGAGAATAAATCAAAAATGTATTTCATCTGACTAATAGCATATTTCAATTGCATTTAGAAAATGTCTTTCACTAGAGGCAAAACACCTGTGAGCTCTCAGCTGGGGAGCCTTAATAGTTGGGTATATTACTGGTGAAACAGTGGGCTGCTTTGTGGCAAGTTGAAATGCATGATGAAAGAGACTATTAGCACTTACACAATCAGAGGGAAACATATCAGCAAAACCAAAAGAGCAGAGACTGGAGCATTTATTTTTCTCATTAGTGCCTGGCAAATTAAATCAATCCCTCAGACTAGCACTTCTGAGTACCCCGGAACCAAATTTACATTCAACAGGCAACATCTGAAGGCCTAATCATGCCAGACCCACAGCCCACAGTCAGGAAAAGCCTCTCCATTCAGTTGCTTCTTACACTGCATCTATGACACTCGAGTCCCCAGGGCATGCACCCCACAGATGCTGCTGGCAGACTAGCCCTCTTGTCTACAGCCCTTATTTGGTTATTTAGGTAGTAGAGATTTGCAAGAAGAAAAAGAGAACGAGAGAGAGCGAGAGAGAAAGAGAAAGGGAGAGCGAGAGAAGCCCTCTTTGTATTCCTGACAGCTCATTACCACAGAAACAACCCTGTCCTGACATCACTAGCCAGCGCCTCTCACTTGAGGAGGTAGAGGAAATAAGGGAGTGCTGAGAAGAAACAATATAGCAAAATTACAGACACTACTCCAAGTGTGACCCTAATTGCAACCCTTAACTCCAATGTGGAGGTCTCCACTAATTTGGTCTCCCAAATGCCCAATACCTGTGGCATAACTCTGATAATTGCAGCACTGCAAATTCTGACTGTTTGTCACAAGGACATCCTGCTATGCATCAGATAAATACGAGGTCAAAGGGCAGTGGTGGAATTATTTGCTCAGTCCATTAAGTAATGAGGAATCCTAAATAGCTCCCAAACTGAATCTCGCATCCCAGTGGCTATTTTGTGGCCATTTCTTTCCCTTTGTGAAACAATAGGAAAGTAATCAAGGGGACAACACAGGGGAGGCAAGAATCAAGTTCTAGCAGAGCTCAATCCTGAGTCGTTGGAGCAATTCATTCAGTTCCACAGGCTGATATTGAATGTTTATCGACCTCCGGGCTCAAGTTAAATGTTACACTTAATTATCCATGCTCAAGTTCAACCCCACATGATGTAATTTTTATGCACATTGGAAGTGCAAACACACGAAACAAGCACATCTTCATTACGAATTAACATGTTACAGCTTTCGCAGTATGTGGCTTTTGCCTTCCAGCATATGATACTAAAAAAAATATATTACAATGATAACTCATTCTACCCCTTTTATTCATATAATTCCTCCTGATGCCAGCAACTCCAAGTTGGATATTATCTGGTTATGCAGTGCTGATGCTGTGAGAGGATGTCAGCGTGTTGTATAGGCAATGGTTATAGCAAATATGCTCTTGTACAACAAAGTAAAACAGACAGACCATTTTCTGCCCCATCAGTAGGTAGCCATTGACTGCTGCTGTCTTTCACATGCCTTCTTCTACATCAAAAAAGAGGTGAATCAGTTCAACTGGATCAGAAGTTTATTTAGAAACGTTTCGTCACTCACCAGGTGACTTCTTCAGTCTGAGCTGAAATCAAACATCCCCCTCCTTGTAAACAGTACATTGATACCACACAACAATAGGCTGGGTTAATTTGCAAGTTGGGTGATCAACTGCACATTCAGTGGCAATGAGCACCATTCACAAAGGATTGGGGAATATTTGCAATCACGGAATTGTAAGACGCCGACAGATGTACTCTGAGGCCACCACCCCTATTCAAAGACAGTCATTCCCTCTTTACATAAATGGCCTCCTTCACCCTTCTTTCAAACCAGCGTTCCTCTCTATCAAGGATGTGAACATCATCCTCTTGAATGAGTGTCCACTAGCCTGTAGGTGGGTGTAGACCACAGAGTCATGGCCTGAAGTGTTGGCTCTCCTATGTTGCGCCATCTTCTTAGCCAGCGTCTGTTTGGTCTCCCCAATGTACAATACACTGCAGTCCTCCTGGCATTTAACAGCGTACACTACATTACTCTGTGCCGGGGGACCCGATCCTTATGGTGGACCAACTTTTGGTGCAGTGTGTTCAGGGGTTTGAACCCAGCATATTGTTGTGTGGTATCAATATACTGTTTATAAGGGGGGAGATGTTTGTTTTCAGCTCAGACTGAAGAAGTCACCTGGTGAGTGACAAAACGTTTCTAAATAAACTTCTGATCCAGTTGAACTGATTCACCTCTTTTTTGTGATTTCCATACCTGGATTATTGAGCATGCATCAAGACATGCTTTCTTCTAGTTTTCTCATTGGATCATTCTGATGCTGATCCAGGCAGCTTCAAAACAACCATCTTGGTAAATCAACACAAGATCTTGTGCTAATTTACTCCAACTGGGGAAGGCAGCAAAAGGCTGATGCTGTCCCTCATTATATAGTCCTGCACCATCTTTCCCAAAACCCTTGTTACTCATAGTACCAGTGAACATAGGATCTCATCATCATTTGAACCTCATAAAAATAATGAGATTTCCAATGACGGTCATGGAAGTTGTTCCCAAACAGGGGGTGACTATTGTATTCAGGAAAAAAACCACATCATACCTGGTAGGCCAAATCTTTTCCTTCAATACATGAGCCCAGCCCAAATCAGAATACTCTGTATTCACCTGAGCAGCTACTTTAGCTGGTAGACTTGCATCTGTAATGAGTTAGCGTAATATAAATGGATTCTTACATGGGAATTATTGTTCCTTAATGCATTCCTATTTTACTGAACAGGTCAAGATCCAGCAGAAAGCACAGATATTTGTTTTATGAGAATGGCTGTTTATTTATTCATGAATTCATTTTGCTTTGTTTGATTTTACGGTACATATTAAAATGAATGAGGAGGGTATTTTTATTATAATCAATCTATTTACTATATCTACTGAATGCCTGTTTTGACTGAGTGTAAATCTTGAAGTGATTGCTCATTATAAAACCCCACTCCATTGGAATAAACAGATAGATAGACAGATAGACAAATAGATAGATAAATAGACAGACAGACGGGCACATACATACATACATACATACATACATACATACATACATACATAACTAGATGAATAAGCAGATGGACAGAGACAGAATCAAGTTGTAAACACCAAAATAAACAAAACAATAGCCTTAGATAGACATAGTAGATAGTAGTAATAGTAGCCATAGTTGTAGTAGATAGAAAGACAGACAGATATGACAGATAGGTAGATAGATAGGTTCAAGTTTTAACCACCAAAATAAGTATTATGCAGCAGCATCTATAAACCACAGGATTATTCTTTGAAAGGCGTCACCATGATACCTCATTATCATCTATCACTTCCTTTTGATTTAAGCAAGATCTGTTTTTTAAATTTTTATTGGAATCACCCCACATATATTGTCATCTTGAAAAACTAACATCTTAAGATTGGTGGTATAAAGTCATTATGTCACTTTTTAAAAATCATCAGTATTTGGCTGTATGGTTGATATTGATATCCAGTTATTCAGCATATAGATATGTTATCATGCTGCACTTATGAATTCATTTGAAGTCCGTAAACACTTCTGCAAGCTTCTGCACTGGTGGCTCATTACAAGCACAAAATACACCTATCAAGTTATCAGTCTGTGTCATTTATCACAGATTTTTATCATGTCTATCTCTTTTAATAGCCAATGTTTCTTTCATTTCACAACAAACCTGGAGTATGGGGCTCTGACTTTGCATAAATTTACTGTTTTAACGATTTTTTTCCAATTGTCACCACATCACACTCATCTACAGCTAGAACTGTAACCAATGTGATGCACTCATATCAACCCAATTTGTTTGTCAAATGTCATGAACAGACACCTGAATATCAATCCACCTATTCCAAACTGTCTAGGGTTGGCAAGAGGCATCAGCCAAAAGCATGCTTAAGGTAAAGTGTGGAGGACACTTTCTTTCCTCCCGTTTTAATTAGCCTTTACTCAGAGGTTGGTTTTTACTTGTTATGGAGATGACAACCTCATTCACCTTAATAACTACTTATCAATTAGGTCACCCGAGCTTAGACAACTGGAACTGATATAATGAAGATGATGATGATGAGTGGCCCCTAGACTAGAAAAGCGCTATATAAGAACAAGTCCATTTACCATTGATCTATCACATGGCAAAATTTGTTGCAATGATTTTACTTATTATTCCATTTCCATTTACTCACACAGCACAGATTGAGACTCGGCTGTAAGATGTTTCATCTCGTTTATACTGAACTCTGTGAACTTCACATGGAATCTGAAAGCATGCATTTCTATTTCCCTTGCAAACTGGGGTGGAGAAAAGGGGGTTCCTGGGGTAGGACAGTACACTCCTGATATATGACTAACCAACTCTGAGTTTAGGCTCAGTACAGTGTTGTGTGCATCTCAGCACTGCAGTGGTCCCTTGAGACTGTTCATGACCAACTACTGCCCTGTTGCCTTGTGGGAAGTCTACTGAGATAAAGGCTATGGAAGCACACCCTGAGAGAAAAGCAATATGTTGGTGACACATATTAGGTGGTTCTTCGATAGTCTGGAGTTTCTGGCAGCCCCTTGCAGTCATGATGGGTGACTGGTTGTCCCGGGTATCATTCCTTGCCACCAGGAACAACCTGTCATGTCAATGACAGTGCTACTGAGGACTGTGCACCCCATGTGGGACTCTAAAACCTCATTTCATAGGTCTCCACCTCTGATCATGGGGTTACGCTGTTGGGAAGGTGGAATATTATCACTGGATGCCAAACAGTTATAGCCAAGTAACCCTAATGGATCACATGATCTGTGACATTGAAAAACTCTGGGTTAAGATACTTATCAATTCTACCTCTCATAGGGTGCATTTATGCTCTTCAGATGGCAGCTTATGGTTAAACACACTGATATCCTGTCATGGATTATGGAATCCCCAGAAGTAGCCCTGGCCATCCTATGTATAAAACTCTAGTTCCACCACTGCAAGCAAAATGCAGATATTTGTTGACTTTTTGTTGTGAATATCACTTCCTCAAAATTGAAGGTGAACACTTCACCCTACATGTTAACCATCCATGATAGTCCTTACAGTCTATTTATAAGTCCGTTATAATGCAGCCTGCCAACCACTTGTATGATTCGAGCGTGTTTCTCTGCTGGATTTGCACTGAACATCCCCTTTTGTTTTGGTTGGTTTGGATATTTTGGGATAGTGGTCTATTGGTCCATTAGATAAGGGCCAGATCACTGAAGACACCTGTGGTGAATTAATTATATTCAATCCAGACACAGAATGAAATTACAACATGACGTGCTGAATTATGTAATGTGATAGATGGTTATAGAAACGGATCTCTTTCTAAAAAACACTTGTGTTTCATTCATTATATCTCTAGCCTGAGGGAGAACTTACAGCTGGAACAAATGTGATTTTTAAGGATGAACAGAAGAAGCAAGGGGGTGGTAGGGATGAGGGTCTTTTCCTCTGCATATTTATTTTGTGATTGCAACCACTACAATGACCATCCACTGTGGACTTCTCCATTAGCAATAGCAAACTCTTAAAAGTGTCCCAAGTCTTTGTTCACTTCTTTCTCTGTCCACCTCTACGTCATATATACTTATCTGCATTAGTTTTTCTTGCCTCGGGTTACAGCACACTTCTCAAACAATTATCTGTTTCCAAAGCCAGTGCCAAATCTGAATGTAACACACAGTGTAGAAGTCTGACAAGCTCACAAGCTGCCAATTCAAAACATTTCTAAGGAGATCTTCCCATACACAGGGTTTACTACTTAGGCAGGCCGTCCAGGTACATTTGCAATGTCACAAATATATTCAAAATCTTTTGACAGCTCTTGCCCAGCAATGACAGAGAACAACAGTGTTGCTATAACTTCACCTCTTCCAGTTTCAATAAACTGCAAACATTTAGCTACAAGTCCATTTTTAGACTAGAGAAGCTCTTATTTATTCTAAACTACAAGTGACCAAATCAAAATAAATCAAGGTTTGTAAATTGACAGTTCAATCCCTTGTTGTACCTACAAAGCAAGTTCTTCTCAGGGCCCTTGACTACGCCAATCTATTGAGATTTTTTCTTAAGATATTTCCTGTGAAATTTCTTGTGTATCTGTAGTACAAGATCCAGAAAGTACTTTATAAGCCCTTATGTTCAGGTATTTGGGTTGGCCTGTATTGCAACCTTTTAAGAAGAAACTTTATTCATTTGTCATTGTACATATATACAATGAAATTTGTTCTCTGCATCCAACCCATACTATTGTATAGGAGCAGTGAGCAGATGCGGTGCCTGGGGACCAATTTCAGTTCTTTTTCCTATTGGCCTGGTCGGGGGCACAGGTAGGAGTAATAATCCTAACATACGGGGGAGGAAACTGCAGCGCTCGGAAGAAACCCACACAAACATGGGGAGAAGTTGCAAACTCCACAAAGAGGATCTGGGACTTGAACCCAGGGGGCCACAGTGGCTCAGAGGTATAGCGTGTACCTCCAAGTCAAGTGTAGCAGATTTGACCCCACTGTGGGACATCAGGAAAAAGGCATCTGGTCTTTATCCCCCATGCTCAGGTATATGTGAGGCAGTTATTGTAAAGCACATTAAGTGGTCAATATAGAAAAGCATTATTCAAAAACAAATTCCATTTACCATTTAAGTTCATTGTGCTGCAGCATGAATGTTGTGCTGTTGCAGAGAGCAAGTTCAACTCTACCATGGTTATAGACCATGTCGTTTTCTCTGCCTTTAGATGAATATGGTCTCAAACTTAGTATAATTTCTCTCAGCTTTTGGCTCCTGCCACTTCTCTTTACGTTTTCCCTACTGTCTCAACACGGATAACCCACTGCATCATCTAGGTACCACAGTGATGATCATCTAAGCGTGTCACTCCACTGCACAGTCATTGTTCATACCCAGGTGTTCTTAAACATACATGAAGAGATGAAAAATACCAATGAGGCAATAAATTGCAATGAAGGATTCTTTTGGTAACCAAGTTAATTGATGTGCTCAATTTCTCATGACAGCCAGTCCCTCTGCTCTATCTCTGAGACCTGAGTCTGAGACTTTGTGAAGTAAAATTCTTTCATGAAAACACTCCTTTGAATCCTATAGTATTTAACACATACAAGTATTACCCAAAGGGGTGGCATGGCTCAGTGGATAGAGCAGTCGTCTGGCAATCGGAAGGCTGCAGGTTCGATCCCCAGTCCTGCAGAGAAGCGTGTCGAGGAGTCCCTGAGCAAGACACTGTTTCCCTAATATCTCTGCCCTGTGATGGATTGGTGACCTATACAGGGTGTACCCGGCCTATCGCCCGATGAGGAAGGAGATAGGCTCCAGTTCCTCCGTGACCTGATTTCGGATAATCGGTTGAGGATGGATGGATGGAAGGATGGATGGAAGTATTACCCAATTATGCAGGAATCCTGATCTACTAAAAATAGTTGATGTATCCATCCATCCATTGCCCACTGCTCATCTGAAATTAGGTCACAGAGTCATGCTGGAGTCTATTCCAGTGGTAATTGAGTGACCAGTGGGGAAACACCTGGACAGGTCACCAATTCATCTCAGATCCCAAGCATTTAAGGGTTCAGCATCTTGCTCAAGGATAATTCAACACACTTTCTGAAGGAACCAGGGATCGAACCCCCAATCTTATTTAGAAATATTTCAGCTTTCTAAAATAGTCCGTTTTAATGGCTGCATGCATACGTATGTAAAGACATACATGGTTGGTCTTTCATAGTTTATGCATGGTTTTAGCCACACATAACACTCTCATCAGCGGATTAGCACCAGGCAGTAAACCTCTTGGCTTAGAACCTCAAAGTGTTTGTCTCTCCACTTCCTGGGGAGTCTGAGGCTGCTCTAGTAACAATTAAACTGCTGCACTTTTACAGTTTGAAGGGTTGAGCACTAAAGAAGCTAATTTCACACATTACACGCCTTCAAGATAACAAAGGCTATAGTGTTGAAGGGAAAAGTAAGATAAATAATAGTGGGGTTTGTATGAAAGTGAGGAATAATAGGAAATATAATTATTTCAGTCAGGGTACAGTCTCGTGGGAGACAAGGTTTGCCACAATTCGGTTTATTAAATTGGGTAAAAAATACACTCTTTTATAATTGCAACCTACAGTGATTTTAAAAAGGAAAAAAAAGTTAACTCAAAGGAAAATTGTTCTATTTTACATCCTGGGTATTGTTTTCATAGTTTTTAGCACTGTGGATATCGATTGTTCCATTACTCTTCAGCTTCATTGACCTCGTCATAATCTACCCCAGTTTATCCAAGTCACATATTTGGGAGTAAAAAGAAAGAGAGTGCAAATTGAGTCTCATTAGTTGAGTGTCCAACATTATCAATGGCCAATTGCATTACTGAGCTACTTTCTGGTTCAACTTACAAGCGTGACCAGCCTATATTTATCATAGGCCGTGGCAACCATTGATGAACTAGCCAGACAGCACCATTGAGAAGTCATAGAGGCACTAGAGTTTTTGGTTGCTATAGCTAAAAAGACAAGTATGAGACTAATTTTCAGAAGCACATTAAGACATTGTCGTAAAGCTGTGTTTTGTGACGTTGCCATGTCCAAAATGAAGCTGATGAGTACAAATGACATCATAACTAATACAAATGATGGCAAAAATGATGAAAATAAGACCCAGGCTGTAAAAACGGCAGAATTGTCCTTTAATAGTGGACTCTATTTTCATGACTTGAAGATAATAACATGAGAGAAGCTTGCTTCCTGTTTAGGAATGAAATCTATGTCATTTCACCTTCCAAATAATGAATGTGCAACATGGCTCAGGAGCAAGAGCAGGTCAGCTAATAATCAGAAGGCCACTGGCTTGATCCCGGGCTCCTTCAGAAAGAAAGTTGAAGTGTCCTTGAGCAAGAAACTGAACCCATAACTGTTGTCTGGGCACTGCAACTGCCTACTGCTCCTATGCTGAAATAGGATGGGTTAAATGCAGAGGACACGTTTTATTTTAAGAATAAAATGAGAAAGTAAATTGGCCTTCCTTTCCATGAGGACATGGCACCTGCTTTTATTTTAATGACTCTTACCTTAGGTAGAGAAACTGGCCCTTTGAAATATCAGCATTGGTCAGGATATATATTTGTTTATGAGATGAGTTTAACCGTGTTATTTTTGCTTAGAGTAAAACAGCTTAACACAGGGTTCCGGTGACACAAACACCAACAGTGTCCAGCAAATACTTCTGTATGTTTAAAATTCTCAACTTTCAGCTCATCACAAGTTAGCAAGCAGGGAAATTATTTTCTTCCAGCATCAATGAAGGGAACCATTGGTGCAGCTGCATGTCCTCCAGACATATATAGCCTATGTAAGATTGTACAGGACACAAGTACTTCTAAAGCAGTTTGAGGTAATATATCAAAACCACTGCCATTAAATCACCGCATGAATGGAAACCAGTCAAAGCCATGACTGTTCTCTGACCTGACTGTAAAAGTCATTCTGATTGAAATTTGATCATACCGTTAGTGCGGACATTTGCAAGAAGCACATCTCTACCTAGTCCCACAATGCAAAGTTAAATCGGATATTTTTGTGTTAATCATAATAATAGTTTTTCCCTTATCAGGCCCACAAAGGGAAATTTGAAAATCTCTGTATTTAACCCATTATTTTGTATAGGAGCAGTGAGCAACCACCACGTGGCGCTCAGGGGTTCAATGTCTGTCTCAAAGCCACCTCCACATGATTTACTGCAGGACCAGGGATCAAACCTGCAACATTCCTATTGCCAGACAATCACTCTACCCACAGAGCTATGCTGCCCATACTATTTCATGTCATCTGCTCTATCTGATCCGTTATTCTTATGTTTCCAATTGAAGTCATGAGTAAATCACTTGTTTCCCTATTTAGGATGCATTTTAAATCGGATTTATTTAAAAAGAAGAGACGCCAGATGACTCAGAAGCTGTTTAGAGCAGACATTAACATGCACTCATTGGTCAGAGCGAAAAGTGGACAGCTCTAAGTACACCAGTTCACACCTGGAATTAGAATCCGTCTCCACATGAGTCTCAAGTGACCACTTGTGATCGGATTGCAATTCTCCATTCTATATGCAAATAAACATGTACAACACCGGGTGGTAGTGGTGGTGGTGGTTGCGAGGAGACTTAACTTCAACTGCAGGCAGAGTGGGGGCGGGATTCATAGGAGAGGCACACCGCCCCGTGTGAGTGAATGAATGAGCGACATTAGATAATAATGCTGTGTTAATCACCTACAACCGTGTTCCTCTTCATCTTGAACCCTCCCCATGGCCCATGTCACACTCAAGTAAAAGAAAACTTGAGCACTTACAGAGAGAAATCAAAGCAACAGGTATTTAAAAATAACAATGTGAGATGCTCAATCAAGCCTCTTGTAATGAGCCATCAAGTAGTATTTCACATCTGTAAGTTATTACTGAGGGGCAGCATAGCTCAGTGGGTAGAGCAAGTCGCCTGGCGATCGGAAGGTTGCAGGTTCGATCCCCAGTCCTGCAGAGAAGCATGTCGAGGAGTCCTTGAGCATGACACTGTTTCCCCAGTTACTCTGCCCTGTGATAGATTGGCAACCTATATAGGGTATAACCTACCTTTCGCCCTAAGAGAACAGAGATAAACTCTGGTTCCCCCGCAACCCGATTTCAGGTAGGTGGCTGACGATGAATGGAAGTTATTACGTCAAATACACTTATTCTCTTTTATTACCATTCCACTCTGTTATGAAGCGTAGATAAACATTATTCTGATGATGATGATCTGTATGAAAGCCTTCAGACCTCTGACCTGACTGCATTTAAAACATGGTCTATTGTGGGTTCATAGTTTTACGATATTGTAATAGCAAGGACACTGCAAATGCATACTGCACCAGATGGACAAACAATCTGATGAGGAAAATTAACATAGTCAATTTGGAGTGTCAGTCTGATTGCATTCACTTTTCTACTCAAAGTAAACATCAAAAGTTGAAACTCATTAATAAAACTCATTGTGCGGTAAAATGTTCATGTCTGAGCACAAGAGTTTGTAATTCTCAACCCAAAGACTGTCAGGCTTGACCGGATCACGTCGGTTCAAACTCGTATTATTTAATTATTCCAGCAGTCTTGAAAGCATCAGCCTCTGCGCTGTGGTGGATGAATGAACTTGAACCTGAAGTTGATCTTGAATGTGTAAGCAGGCAGGGGGTCTTCTGCACTTGTGGGTCTTATGTGTCAGAAATTAGATGAAAGAAAAAGAAAACCAAGCTAAACTCACAGGAGGTTGACATCTGACATCACCTGTATAGGATTCAGCCAGGGGTGGCACACATGATCTAGAAATGGCTGGTGTGGGTGCAGGTCTTTGTTCCAATGAAGCATTTATACACCTGCGTCTCCAAATCAAGCTCCTTGGCGAAGACTACTGGTTGGCCAATAGAATCAGCTAAGCAACTGCTTACTTAGAACAAAGACCTGCACTCACACTGGCCCTTTTCTGGACATCCTCACCCCTGGACTAAGCTGTCTTTCAATGGAGCCTGAGACATGTGTATGTATTTACACTTCAAATGCGATGTGGACAAATGGAACCAGGGCCACATCTAAATATGCCGAGTGATCGCCTCTCAAGATGGATTGAGGATGCTTTGGGAACATTCACACCTGTACTCGGAGCCGACCTGATCACTCAAGATGCATCTTAATGCTGGGTGTGAACAGCCAGTGAGTTCTGTGCCTGTCACATGAGCCAATCTTATAGTAAATGGTAAACTTATTCATTTTTATATAGCACTTTTCTAGCATAGGGACCACTAAAGGCACTTTAACATTTGCCTCACATTTACCAAGCATGGGGATTAAGGCTGGATGCCCTTTCCTGATGCCCTGTGCTAGGATCGAACCCATGATGCTCGACTTGAAGGTGCGTGTGCTACCACTGAGATTTGAATTAAGATACCCTCAGCAACAAAGAAGAAACTGGTTACAGGTCAAAACAGATGATCAAATTTGCAGAATTTCTTTAAAGGAGTGGGTATGTTTGTTTTGGCGGATCAACAATGTGGCGATAATAGTGGAGGAGATTGATAGATAGACAAAACACATCACTAAGTCTGGTTTCTTAGCCTGCTTTCTTTTCGTGGCTGTAAATAGAACTTTTGCCCCACCCCCGCCATCCTAATAATCCAGAGAGAGAAGGGCAACAACAGAGATGTGAAAAGACAGTCGACAAGACAGACAGTGAAAGTGACAAGTCAATTTTGTTTGTATGGTCCATCCATCCATCTATCCATCCATCCATCCATCGTCAACTGCTTATCTGGCGTCGGGTCGCGAACAGCCCATTATCACAAATTAAAAGTTTGCCTCAGTGGACTTTACATTAACACAAAATCCTTCCCTTAGACCCTCATATTGGATATGGAATAACTCCTTCAAAAAAACCTTTTAACAGGAAGACAAATAGGATGAACCCCTAGGGAGAGCAACAAAGGAGAGATCCTCTAGAAGAGGATTAGAAATGAAGCTAAAAACCATCAGTATGTTTCAACCCCCCTCATACTAATTTTAAGTTAGTATTGTAAATAATTTGATTAATAAATGTAAATAATAATGCTGTTTGTGGTCATTTTGTTTTATTTAGCTTTAGCACCATTAGCACATATGCATTCCCATATGCTCCAGTAACAGTAGATTTTTTTTCTTATGTGTTCCTTTATTATTATTATTATTTTGTCTACCTCTAACCCACCATAACAACATCCTCTCCTCTCTATGTTTTGTACTTCCTAATTTACAAATTAAGCACTGAACCTGAGCTACCAGCTCACACTATAGCCTCTATCCACAAGAATCTCTCTTCAGTCTTCTGTAAAGGAAGAGACAGATCCTTACTAGTAAGCGCTCCTGCGCCTTCATGCACACGTTCACAAGTAATGGCTCCTTCTGTTTGACCATCACCCTTGATAGACAGTAATTGGGCTGAAATTCAGTGCAGAGGACCGTTTGCTGGAGGCCCAAACTTTCCTTCGGTAAGGAAAGGAATGGATGAGGGTGTCACGCATGTCTGACACACAGCAGACATCACGCCTCTATCTTTCAAGTTTGTATTGCCTCCAAGTCTAAAATGGAAGCCTAGTTAATCAGACTTCCATTTAGATGTAATAACCATCAAAACCAAAATAAAACTGATCTCTAAAACTGTATTAGATATGGATAACTGAACCACCTTGGTTAACCACTGAGCTCATGAGGTAGGGCAGTTGTTTAGTAATCGGACGATTGGTGGCTTGATCCCAGCCCCTAGAGACACACTGTTGAAGTGCCCTTGAGCAAACCCTGAAACCCTAACTTCTCCCCAGGCATTGCAGCTGTCTACTGCCCCTATACAATAGGATGGGTCAAATGCGGTGAATTTATTTTGTTGTATGTATGTAGTGATACATATAAAAAGCTTATTCCTCTTCTATAGGGGTTTATGTAAATAGATACTTAGTTACTTGCATAGTGGAGATACCTTCTCGCTTCACAGTGCCATTAAGTGTTGACAAATGGGACCCTCTTATCGTACGGGCATGCAATAGGACATGTGGATTTGCGCTGGCAAAGAGGTAATTTCCTGAGGCAATGTCAGGCTTTTTCCTCACGCTGCATTGCTGGCATTTGGTGACTTGCCACACGCTAATGTGGGAGGAGAGGTATTTTGGCATCAATAATCATTGCACTTCACTCTGTCCTCCATCTTCCTGCTCAGATTTAACCAGAAATGGCATGAATTTTGTCCCAATAGTAGAAATTGTCAATTCTACTACTAATCCTACTACTACAATTCTAAATTATAGGGGTGGCATAGCTCAGTGGGTAGAGCGGACGTCTGGCAATCGGAAGGTTGCAGGATAGATCCCCGGACCTCCATAGCATGATGAGGTGTCCTTGAGCTAGACGCTTAACCTCGAACTGCTCCCCTAGCGCTATATGTTGGCAGCTCACCTATACAATATAGGTTGGGTGAAAAATACGGAGAAATCCAAATTTCCCCTTGCAGGACTAATAAGGGAATCTTTTTTTAGGTGCAATATGGCTAAGGAGGTAGAGCAGGTAGTCTAATAATCAGGAAGTTGCTGGTTCAATCCCTGACTCCTTCCAAAATTGTGTTGAAGTGTCTTTGAGCAAGAGACTGAACACCTAACTGCTCACAGGAACTGCAACTGCTCCTATACAATAGGATGGTTTAAATACAAAGTAAAAATGTAATTGCAGGAATACGATGGCAGTATAAAGTGGCTTTTCTTAACAATGCAGATTTTTTAGCCCACCTGCATCCAATGGATCCATATTAATTATATTAACTCCGTTGTGTATTCTGCTATGCTTACATCAAAAAACCAAGACAAGCTTGACATGGTTTTAACATTTAGACTGTTTTAAACTAGTACATTTCATCAAACTCACTAAAATGGTCTAGGATTTAGTTACTCTTTAATGAATTATTAATAGATTACATCTACCTATCTCTGTTCACTGAAAGAAGATGGAAGACAGGGGTCTATTTATTCCTGCATCTTCAATGCTCACCAGAGAGAAGACACAGGATGTTAAAGATTTTGGGCCTTAGCTCACTCATGTGTGTGTGTGTGTGTGTGTGTGTGCGTGTGTGTGTGCGTGTGTGTATATATACACACACCCACACACACATATAATTTCTGCTCATCTATACATAAAAACCATTTGTCCATATGGAAAGGGGATTCATGGAAATTAACTAATTATTTGATGAATAAACAAAGAGCTACTGTCACAAAACCTATCATACCATGTTCATAAACTTAATACAAAACATGAGAGAAGCTACCTGTTAAGATTTAACTGAAAAATAACCTTATTGCTCAATTTTCTTTTGTTCATAAGGGTTTCATTGTGGTTTGCATCAGTCAATTCTTTTTTCATGCTACTGTTATGCCCACTGAATAAAGCTGACCACTGCAAATGAAATGCCGAATGAAATGTGTGGAGTTCCATCGACAAGACTATATTGAATGAGACAAATCAAAATGGCTTCAAGTCCTGTAGGATAATAAAACATTCGATGGCTATATTCACATAATGGCTTTTGAAAAAAACATGGTGGTAAGAGGGCTCTTTCCATAGCTCCTTAATACACAAATGTCGTACACATCCTATTTTGAGACAGATATATATATATATATATATAGGAACAAGATCGCAAATACAACTGGCTGAAATAGGTTTTATCAGGAGGGTGGTTGGTGCCTCCCTTAGAGATAGGGTGAGAAATATAGTAATCCGTGAGTAGCTCCTTTAGGTGGTTCGGGCATCTAGTATGGATGCCACCCGGTCGCCTCCCTAGTGAGGTTCAAGGCACGTCCATCTGGGATGAGGCCTTGAGGTAGATTGAGGACTATATAGAGGGATTATATCTCCACACACGCAAGTAACGCATCAGGATCCCCCAGTCAAAGCTGGTTGATGTGGCCAGGAAAAGGGAAGTTTGAGGTCCCCATCTGAAACTGCCACCTATGCGACCTGGCCTTGGATAAGCAATTGACAATGGATGAATGGGAAGCTCTGGACTATGCTCTCTAGCTGCCATCAACAAATTGAGTGTGCAGAAAGAACAGTATAAGATTTGATGGGTTCATTCAACACGTGACCACGCATTTCTTCCTTGAAAATACCACAAGTGTGCTCAACAGGCTGCGAGTGAACTGCACACTATGGATCCGACTGCAGTTTATGCTGTGATTCACGGAAATAGGGACCAACAGGACAACCTGGCTTCCTGATGCAGCCAAAATAACCTGGGGCCAAACCCCCTGAAGACAGAGGAGATGGTGGTGGACTTCAGGAGAGTGCCCGCCCTTCAGTCTCACAACTGAAATGCATTATAAAATATGAATAATAACATTTGAAAACTTAAAGTGCTCTAATGGATCTATTACTTTCTCTGGGTTCTCAATAGTCACCGGGCCAATCACGTTAAAGTAACCCACAAAGCCCACTGTGAGAAGGCTATGAGGGAAAAGATAAACAGATCATACTTTTATCACTATTCAACACATTACCTTGCTAAACTCACCCTCTCTGCAGTACAAGAGAGGGTGGGATTCAATTGTTGATGTGCCCAGAGTGAGTAAATTAATAGGCATTTCAAGCCATAATTTTAATTCATTTGCTGTTTTTTAGATTAGATTAGATTAAATCTAATTATATGCGATTTCATTAGATTTGGCAAAATGTATCTTTTGATAATTGATTTAGGTAGGATGGGTTGTTGCAGCAGCAGAGAGAAAGATGTGGTTAGCAACAGTCAATCCCAGCCAACAGTGACTAGGCCTCAAGACAAATTCTAACAAACAAGAGCTGTGAACAAAATCCCTGATACGGGTTTTGTTAGAATGCACCCATTTAATGACTAAAACTGACAGTGTTGTTTTCATGTGGTATTTTTTCATAATAACCGGAGACCGTGGTAGATTAGTGGTAGAGTGCTAACGAGCCAAATGTAGCAGGATTGAATCCACCACAAGGGGTCAGTAAGGGCATCTGGCCTTAATCTTTCAAAGTCTGTCTAAGTCTGTGTCCATCGCCACAACATGGAGACTAATCATGACACGTAAAACATTGACCTATTTTTGTCAAATTAACCGCAAAGCTCTGATGTGGTTCCTTTCTGTTTCCCTGCCATTGATCTCTGCCTGTGCTGAAGGTAAGTAAACATCATGCTAAGGTTTCACCTCAAGCTACGTTTGAAGGCTAATTTTTTTCCAGCTTTGTTTTTAGATGGGATCACTTCTTTATGTTTGTGTCGTTCTCACTTGGTTAATCTTTAGAGGAGCCTGACATGGTGTCAGAATCAGACAGCCATTTCCATAAACACATGCACCAATTACAAAAAACATTAATATCCATTATGTGCTGTCATAAATCATATAGCTTGGCAGCCGGTCTGACTGTGTAATTATTGCTGAGCAAGAAGCAAAAGTCCATGATTAGGTTTACTCATTATTACCATCCATATGATTAATCTCATCTTTGAAATAAATAAGAGGAAAATTCTACACTTCTTTGCCAAAGTGTTAATAACTGTGAATTTGAGCATGACAGATTATGATGCTGAGAACAGAGCCAATTCTGTTTTTCTCTTTCTCTCTTTCCACCCGCTTCCTCCCTTTATCAATTTGTCTGTCTGTGACAAACACAATGATCAATGCTCTGACATATTGCTGTTTGTATCCAAGCATCTAAAAATAACACAAATTGTGCAAATGTCAGATTGAAATCCAACCGTTATCACTGTAGTTCTATTCATTCCAGATAGCATTCCAACAACTTTCACAACTTACAAAGACAAAAATAAAAACTATTTTCACTTTAGGAGGAAGAAAACAAAACCAAAATCTGCTTTGGATATTGTGCATTCCTTGATGTCACTAATAAAAAATTCTGTTGTCATTCTGAGAGCAGTTTTGGATTCATTCACTTTCCAATCTCCTTATTCTAATTAAGGTCATGGGGTGCTGGAGCCTATCCCAGTACTCATTGGGTGGAAAATGGGCTTAAACACCCTGAACAGGTTGCCAGTATATCCACAGCCAGACACACACATTCAGTATCGTATCTCTGATTCACCTGACTTATACGTCATTGGACAGTGGGAGGAAACTGGAGCTTCTAGCAAAAACTTGAGCAGACATGGGGAGAACATGTAAACTCCATACAGAAAAGACTTTGGACAGACTGGGGTTTGAAGTCAGGATGTTCTCGCTATGAGGCAACAGTGCTAACCACTGTACCATCATGACACTATCTTTTCAAGTTTGGATGTTATCATACCATCCATCAATCCATTGTCAACCACTTATCCGAAGTCAGGTCATGTGGGAACTGGAGCCTATCTCAGTTCTCATTGGGCGATATTTCAGGGATAATTCCTTGAACGGTCACCAGTCCATCACAGGGCAGAGCAATTAGGGGAACAGTTTATTGCTCAACACGCTTCCCTGCAACCTTCCGATTGCCAGACGACCACTCTAACCACTGAGCCATGCTTAGTAATCATATCATATGCAATTAATTTGTTTGAATTCTATGATTCTATAATAAAGCTCGAAATACTGATTGAAATTACACCCAGTGTAGTGAATCAGCTGTGGACTGCCCTTTGCCATCAAGCCTTAGTGAGCAGGGATATCTTAAATGCATCCTATTGAAGGTTTTTGTTCTTGGCACTTAAAAGCAGGAAATCTCATTTGGATTTTATACACCCCATTCTAGCATCTGCTGTAGAGAGCGCCTTATTCAAATTCTGAAAGTAGATTTCTCATCATTGGCAATGGTTGTATACTTTAAACCTTATTGATCCCTTTGTTCACCAATTTCTCTTCATTATGAGACTAATCAGGTTTGCCAAGGCTGCATATATGAAATTAAAAAATATCCCTCACCTTCTAGCTGCAACACATACAGGCCCTCACTTATGCACCATATTGGCTTCCGGACAGCGCTGAGTAATGTCTTTTGGCACAAAGGGTTTTAGGAAAATCAATTTTTGCACAATAACGAGCTCTGCTTTTACTTTTAATGCAAACCCTATTATCAAAGACATACAATAATGCATTATTTAGGGGACGCCAGAGTCACAAAGCTTGTTCAAAACAGACATGAATAAAACATCCTGCTTTCTTCCTTTTGTGAAATTAACTAACCATTGCATGGTGTTCACATTTTTGTTATTCACCAAATGTCACAGGTCTGATAGACCTATGACATTTTGAAGTGTTTCAAATAATACAGAAATGTACATATTACTATGATCAGTTCAGACTGCATGTATCTTTAATATGTGCCACCAACCTCTGAAAGATTAAGACCTCTGCTAAAGGTTAATGGCACATTTATCACATTTACCAATAAAGGTACAATTCATTCTTTTAATAAAATGTGATTTTTGTATGGAATAGAATTGAGATTAAGGTGTGTGGGATGTATAAGAATAAAGATATATACGTGTTGGGCTCTAGTATCCAGATGGTACAAGGCTAGCAGTAGCACCAACACGGACATAGTAACAATTTTACTCTGTGAAATATGTTTTTTTCTCTCACCTGGCCATATTTGCCAATTTACAGACCGGCCATGACATCGCTTGCATCAAAATGAGCACATTAGAAGGTGTGCCGGTCAAAATCAAGGGGCAAAGTGCTAGTTTGGTGTCAAATTAAACCAAATGTCTGCATCTCCACCTGGTAAGAGTATATTTGGTTTTATTTGACACCAAACTAGCACTGTGTAAATGCAGACATATCTGCATGTGGATCATTGTCTTTCAGCAAAAAAAGCTGTCAATATGCATCATCACACGTGGAAAACAACATGGTGACAGGGATTCAAATTAGCCTCATTCAACCTGAAAGAACGAACTGAATGGTTGGGCTAACTGATCGGTAATCGTGACTATTTAAGGTCTCCTGCTGTGTTCATAGAAGACACTAAACAGTAGCCTGTTAAATAAGGTTTGTATGTCGTCTCATATCACATTGGAATTGGTGTTATGGTCTGTTGGATGCACACTTGGTGACTGCACCTCTAAGGCAAGGACATTAGTTTCCTCCTGGGAGAAGCTTTTCTGCCTTAGCCAGTCTGGACTTCCATCATCCATTAAAAAACTGGCAGTTCCTTATGACAGAGAGTGTGCTGCTTTTAAAAGGGATGAGAGGAGATGATTTGATTGGGTGTAATTGAAAACAGCCCCCACCACTCCTACTAATGACTTATCCCTTATAACCCAACACATTTATAAGTGTGCCTTCTTTGCACCCGATTACCACCAGCACAGAATGTCTCAAATTAGCAAGACTACTGGCCACACCTTAAATGTATTTGTGTGGTGAACTAGTGCCAGGCCTTTCCTGGAAACTAGAGCTCGCTGTATTCTCTGGATTTGATGTCTTAACCAATGCTTTGCCTGGCTCCTCCATAAAGAGCCTTCTCCTCTGGAGCATCCCCATTTCAATCTGGGTCCAGCACCGTCCAAGTGACAAAAGCATTGTATTCCAAGATGTTGACCATCACAAGTGGCCAGTGTGTGGTTCTTTCGCAGCTGTAGCCAGTCACTAGCTTGTCTGAACTGCCCACCTCTCCTTTTGTGGGCTTGTAAATCATTGTTATTTCTGGTTTTTGAGGATTCTGGTCACGTGTTCCTCCATTCCTATGCCATGTATTCAACACATTTATAATAACATTAAAAATAATAACTTTAATTTCTATAGTGCCTTCCAAAAGACCTAAGGATGCTTTACAGGGAGTGGGCAATAAAACCTACGAGAATTCAAAGCACCACTAAAGATACTTAAGACACAATAACATAATACAATGAAACAAAAATACAATAATCAAATATGTACTGGGAAATAAGCTGTAGTGGGAGTAGAGAAGGTGGATGGGTCCCCTTCTCAGGGGATCCTCCATCTGGCTTCCTTGTACACACTTGCATGTTCCACTTGTATGATGAAGCAGCATCAGACCTTGATCTCATGTCTTGGCGGTTTAGACAGTTTGTACTGCCTGGAGGCAAAATGTTGCATGTTTTGAAATGAAATTGCAGGAGCAGACAAGTTTTAATATAACAATGTTGAAACCTTGAGTATGTGTGTGGGGGGGAATAAAGGAT
>OMLC01099536.1:0-11922 GCA_900302585.1 Regalecus glesne
AGAGAAAGGGATTCAGGCGGCCTAGAAATGGAGAAGGGTCTCCTGTGGCTTCATGTTTTATTTCATCTCCTGCAATCTGCCCTATATTCCAAAACAGGCTCATTTTTTAAGATCAAGTTGATTATGTACTGAATAAGTACTACCTAGTATTACACATTTCTGTCTTTGTTAAAGGTCTGCGAAATAGAATTTTGCGAATTCTTTACTGATGGGATATTTTACTATATTACTGTTCCCACACATAACCTAAAAAAAATCTATTAAGTAAGTAAGTAGGTAAATAAATAAAGAGTGGTAAAAAAATGTAGAAAAGCCTTGGTACCGAAAGTGGCTCTGGAAAGGTTTTTTGCAATGTACTAACATATATCACTTAGGCTCAAAAAGTAGTGAAATAATTTCTGTCAGTAGTGCTCTCTCTTTTTAGGACTCGTGTTTCCATTCTTGTTTTGAGCAGGCTGAAATGCTATCGACATGCTGCCTTCTTCAGCAGCACACAAGAGCACATGTCATTAGCTTGGTTAATTATACCAACCAATATGAGCTGTTAGCAGCAGATATTCTCCAACAATGTAGGCACTGATTGATACTTACCATGTAAAGATGTTGGTGGAGAGATATACAAATCTCAAGTATATAGAAAATGAGTTGGTTAATAGACCATCAAATGCAAACATCATGTTATAGTCCAAAGCTGACTATGAGTTATGCTTTTTAATCCTCAATAGTTTTACATATTGACTTGTCATTGACCTACCATTTGAAACCTGCTATTGAGAATGTGAATTAGGTGGCTTGTCATCTGACTCTTAAACTTACTGTTCCTGTAGTATAAATGAGGCTGTGTATGCTGCTAATGTTACTGTTGGATGTAGTTTTCTGCTCTTCAGCTCCTACAGTTACATAACCATAAAGACTTGTTTACACATGTCCTCATTTGGACACACCTTCCCTGGTGACGAGGTCATCAGAATCGGGTTTATCAGAATCAGTTTATTGGCCAAGTAGATTATCACTACATGGAATTTGTCTGGTTTTGAGGCTCTCAAGGGTACTTCAAATAGACAATACAGCAATCCTCAGAGATATGCACAAGGATTGATTGAAGATGGCACCTGTTTGAGTGATGAAACATTTATGAATACATGTCTGATCCAGTTGAACCGATTCAACTTTTTTGTGAAGTGTCCATATTGTTTTTTTTTTCGGGCTGAGCTCAGCTAGGCTCTGTGGCATACCTGGCCACCAGGTGCTCACTGACGGTCCCTCTTTCTGGGCCTGGCTCCAGAGGAGGGCCGCTGGCCTCCTCCGGACAGGGTAACGTCACTTCTTTCTTGATGTTTCACGGGGTCTTGAACCATTCTTAGTCTGGACCCAAGGGTTCCCTCTCAGGCCCTGCCTCCCTGTAGCACCATAACCAGGCAAGGTGCTCCCAGGTCCAGGTAGATAAGTTAGCATTAGCCCCACCATGGGCTAGCTTCCAGCTTGAAAAATAGTTTTTCTCTTTCTCTTGTTCTCATCTCTCCTTCACTAAGCAATATAGGTTACAGAGGTAAAAAAAACCCAAATGTGACTCAGCACTGATTACCTGAAGTCTAACCTCAGAACACGAAAGTATTTTAAAATATCGACACAAATATTAAAGTATCGCAGTAGTGTGGAGCTCCAGGCAAGTCTCCTTACTCTTAGGGCGCCATCTTTTTTTGATTGAATAAAGAATAAATCTTGAATAAAGATTAGACACTATCAATACTCTGCAACCCGGCCCTGGATAAGTGGTCGATGATGAATGGATGGACGGAATCTCATTAATAATTTATTATACACATCATCTTTCTATTTAATTTTCATTTACCACTCATTTCCATGCCATTATTCTACAAGAGGCTATCTATTACATCGATCATTAATGCATCATAGCTCTCTGAAATCTGGAATAGAGGCAGAATTTCTTGCAGTAGCTCAGAGCTCAGAAAATAGTCTTGGTTGAGTCCACCTGGAAGGTAAAAGAAAATTCACTCGCTTGTTAATGTTAAATCTCTGATGGGATATGCAAACGTTCTTGTTATATTTGAATAATTCAAACATATTATTTTTCGTTGTCAACATCATCACATTTCAATCCCAACAATAAAAATCTGCATGACCTCCTACTTAGCCAGTTGAGTAAGGAAAAGGTAAAAGAATGCATTCAAATTCCCAATGTGAATTAGAAGGTTTTGCTCATCTGCAACTGGACCATTCCTACTACTAAGTGAAAGGGAGCTTGTGTTGCTAAATGCAGAATGTCTCTGGATCCAAACTGTGGTATTCCTCAATAAATGAAATAAGAGATCATGAGACAATCCCCCCAAAAGTTGTCTCAGTTGACATCTTAGACTGAAGAGGTCACCTGGATGAGTGATGAATTGTTTCTTTCAATAGAACGTTGTGTCCAGAAGAACTGGTTCAACTTGTTTGCGGTTTCCTCACCTGGATTATTGAGCATGCATAAAGACATCATGAGAATATATGTTTGAATTGCTAACACAATCTTGAAATTCAGAGAGTGACATGATGTCTTAGGATTACTTACTACTCAAATATCTCAACACCCTGCATTTGCTTGCATACATGGCTATTAATATGCACGTTTTTTTTTTCCTTGACTCATTATTTTTACCCCTATTTATATGGTTGCCATGGCTTTGCTGTTGTGTCACTCCCAAGTAGAATTCTTCCTAAGATGATGAAACTGGTTACATTCATACATAATCAGTGATGTTTACCGGGATCTGTTGTTTGTTTTTTGACATTACCCTCCTTCAACAAGGCAACATAGTATTGATTGTTTCAGCTGGTGTCCATGTGGCCTTCTGTGCCAGTGGAGCACTGTTTTAGATCAACAGCTATTAGGACGGCGACATAGTGGCTTTTAGAAGTTAAATGCCAGCAAGTGCTCTGTCGCTCAGTTCTGTTGGATTGGATTGTACATCCCTGCCTTTGGCATCACTCAACCAGCTTGTGGTTTAGTGTCCCTATTCTACCGCTGGCCTCCTCCATCTCCTCCTCACTGTGCAGCCACATCTAGCATGGCCACCGACTTTGATGTGTGAGAACAGCATGTCAACCTTTTGTAAAGTCAGTGTTAATGAGTCTGAGGACCTCCATTTGGCCACTGCACACGGTGCTTCAAATTAATCTATTACTCCATCTTTTTTTAATGCATGCTCAATCAGCCAGATGATCCCAATCCTCTGTGAATAGCACATATTACCACTGAAACTCCAGTTAATGGCCAAATTGTATATGAAGCCATTGATGGCTTTGGTTGTATAACCATCTTGCTTGTGAGGGTGGATACCTGCTGTCAGCTTAGACTGAAGATGTGTAATGCAGTGTTTCTCTTATTGAACGTTGTGTCCGGATGAAGTGATTCTTTTGTCATCAGCCACCATTGGTCAGGCCTCATCCTCCACTCAGTTACTCACTTTGTCAGCTCCCAAACCCCAAAGCTCCACCATTCTTCGAGGAGAGGCCCTCTTTTGATGATGATACCAAAGACACTTTCAAGCACCGCGTACAAAACTAGGTCACGTTCCTTCATCAGAGCAAACTTACTTACCTCTTTATGAAATGGTTATCGGTGGATTTGTAATTCTAAGGAGCATCTTTTTCATTATTTTAATGTTTTGGTTATAACAGAGGGGTGATGGCCAATCCCCTGTCTGGCAGCAAAGCTGTCATGCTCTCCCTCATCAACCTCCTGACCTTAATACAGTTAGGTCTGTTATTGCTGATGTACTTTTTGGATACAGTGGTTGGAACAAGGGCTTTGAGTGTCCCCTGATCAACAAACTTCTTTTCTGTGTCACAAAACGGGCTTTATAATGATGCCCTCTCTAATAGCAGGCAAGGTAGCCATCGCGCCTCTGCCCTAATGTAAGTGATGTAAAATCTCAATGAATTTGTTATATTCTACCTTTGCTTCACAACTTCCCCCAGCCATTTTCCGAGCTCTGTCAAGGGTCATTAGCTTCTTTCAGAGGATAGGCCCGTGGTAGCTCAGTGGTTAGCACGCTCACTTCGGGGACTGACAAGCCAGAGGCAGTGGGTTCAAAACCACCGCGGAGCATCAGGGAGGGTATCTGACCTTAATCCCTCAAGCTCCATCTAAGTCCGTGTCCAGCCCCACAAAATGTGGACTTATCATGACATGTAAAACGGGCCTCTCAGTTTCTTTCAAAGGATGTTCCAGAGCTTAGCCAATGATTGTGCCTTTTTCTGTCACCTTCTTTAATCTCCATCTATTAGCTCCTGTCTCAGTTGACAGACTGTACTACACTGAACCTCTCAACAGCAAAGCTAGAAGTGTTTGCTGATATGACTGGAGTTGTTGGCTTCCACACTAGCCTGGGAACCAGACCAATCTGTGAGCGCATGTTTTATTTGCTCTGGCAGATGTGTCTGGCCTTCCTCCTGTTCAGAAAGATTTCCAGCCAACCTGGCCTGCCCTGGGCTGAGCCAATCACAGTAATTTATCTATTATGGGATGTCTTTGGTCAAGCATTTTGGTAAACAATGCAAGATGGCTGCTACTGATGTGGAACAGCTTATTGAATCCGCTATTGCGGCAGCATTGAATGAACTGGACGGTACAGAAGAACAAGCAACTGCGCTTAAGCTTTTATTGATGCACAAGATGTGTTTGGTTTACATCACGTTTTTGATTGCTCTGATTGGTCGTGGGTCTATCTAATTGCATTCAAAGGAATTTTGGTCTGTGACCATTGATAATGCCCCTTGGAAATCAAAAATGAAGTGAGAGGGCTGGCGATATCAGGCTATCTGCATCCCCAAAGCTCTTAGTATCGATTATTAGAGGAGTTGCACACAGATTTTGCAAACTTCTTGGGTAAAGAGTGCTGAGTTCATTGACAATGTCCCATTTGCCCCACTAATCAGAGACTAGTTTTAGATTAGACTAAAATGGGTTTACTTAAATTAGATTGGAAAAGATTAGGAAATAATAAGCATACTTTAAAATTCCGTAGTTATGTGATAAACATATAAAATGATAAATATACAATATTATATGATATTCTAAATATGAAGTTGTAATAATTCAACATGAATAATCACAAGAAAACAACAACATTAATAATGATGATGATGATGATGATGATGATAACAATAACTTGCAGGGAATAAAATAATACCTTGAACAATTTGGGAAACATACTTTGGTCCTTACACCATAAAACAAGTTTTTTTCATAATCAAAAAGCATTTGATAAGATGGTTGTGTCTGAAGGACAAACTGCATCTACTAAAAGAGGTTGCTAGAGATCAATTAATTTACCCACCATTCCATTTGCTACCTTTTTTTCTCTTACTGTAATGGGTGTGAAACATTTCTGCTCTCTGACTGTAGTGTATCAGCGATTTTAATTACCGCTGGCCCAAAGACTGGGCCCTATTGTATTTTTATTACATTTTTTAATACAGTGGTGGCAAAGAGCTTTTATCAAATGGAAGATTATGGAAATGGTCCATTAGCTTTTATTCCACGTCGTCTCTTCTTCAGGCTTTCATCCCATTTCCCATTGAGGATAACAGGAAAAATACCTCTTTTGTACCATTGAAATAATTCTGAATGAGCCCAATGAAAACCGATGTGAGGCTTACATACATGACTGTGAATGTATGAACACATGCACAAACAGAACACACACCCAGATTCATCCTTATCAGTTCACATGCTCAATAAGGTAAAAGTAATGGATAATAGATGTATGCTACTTTTTTATAATTGGTGATAAATAAAAATAATTAGTATGACATTAGCATTCTATTAACCTGCTTGGCTGCTCAAAGGCCTCTATTTAGAACAACTGGTCAGCTGCTGCTAAAAACGAGTCCTCTTATTCTTCCTGTTTGGAATAACCCAGTGTCTCTTTAGTAGCCATATAATTAGGGTGGCATCCAATCAAATGAGTTTTTTTCACAATGGGTACATTAAACAGAAAATAAAACATCTGGACTTCTTTCTAAACAAGCATCTATGACTTTAATGTAGGTCTA
This sequence comes from Regalecus glesne, assembly GCA_900302585.1. Classification (NCBI taxonomy): domain Eukaryota; kingdom Metazoa; phylum Chordata; class Actinopteri; order Lampriformes; family Regalecidae; genus Regalecus; species Regalecus glesne. The sequence continues at coordinate 6,061 of OMLC01099536.1, forward strand.
AATGATAAAGAAAACTGATATTACCTTATTCATAGAAATGGCACATTTAGTGAGAAAAATATCTTTTTATGCAGGCTTAACATGGAGGGGGGCAAATATCAACGTTATAATGCAAGGTCTTGTTGCAAATTTTACTATTACAATATACTACGTGAGAGGAGACAGTTACTAGTAGGTAATAAGGTTAAAAGTGTATATCTAAGTAAATATGTCTGTATATGTTACACTGATATTTTGATTATATGACATTTAAAAATAAAAGGTCAGCTTTTACGTGTCATGATTAGTCCCTGTATTGTTGGGGCGAACATACCTAGATGGAGCATGGAGGGTTGATGCCAAAGGCCCTCCCTGACACGCTGCTGTGGGATTGAACTCGCAACACCTGGCTTGTCTTTTCCTGCCTCACGTGCTCTACCACTAACCTACTGGGGCCCCTGTATAAAACATATATCTGAAAATCCGCATTTTGCTTTATAATCATACACAGTCCTAAACTTCAATGCTTCTAAACCCCTGAGATAGCTGGAATATTCACTCTTTAATGTTTTGTGACACAGCCAGCGTTTTTAGTTAGTGTTCGGAACAAAGAAAAAAGTATTTCATTGAGAGCAATTTATAATATAATGAGAGTTTCATTCATAATATATGAATAATAGCTTTAATAATAGCTTTAATAGTTTTTTATAAGAGCTTTTTTGTATCTCAAGATTTAATATCATGCCTTTGTGAATGCAACCTAGAATCATTTCTGTTCATTGACAGAAGACTGAGCAAAGATGACAATTATATGAAATTAGAGCGTAGCCCAGGATCAGAGAGTGTCCCTGCTTTGATCATCTCTGTTTCAAATGATTAGCGTCTTATCAAAGACTTGATACTGATCTCAAGTTATCTCCTCAGAGCTGAAAGCATACTGATGGTTGGAGAGGAGACTTCCCCTAACATCCTGATGTTTGGATGCAGCTTCACAAGGGATAGAATTTTCTGTGGATGTTGTAACTAAAATTTTAAATGATTATAACTAAAATTTGACATTTATATTTGAAGAAGCTAAAAAGAAACCATGTGATATTACTTGAAAGTGCAAAGATTAGCCAAAGTCCTGCATGTAATCGACTCAAAATTCAAGAGGATTCAAGAACTTTATTGTCATCGTTTGACCACAATGACATTGCGTTTGTGTTGGCCTCAAACGGCACATAAGAGGATAAGAAGACTTAAATACAAACTAATATTGTAAATATTGTTTGTAACCAATGGCACCAGTGGCAGCCCCTTAGTCTCATCAGACAGAGGACATGTCTGAGTAAATTTGCACCATAGCGTTTAGAAAGAAGCTGGTTTTTAGTGTACTAGTGTGCAAATTGACCTGAAGTACCTGAAGCACCGGTATCGATGGTAGAGGGCTTTTTTCCCCCTGTGATACAGGTGCTGTACCAGGTGGTCATGCATTTTGTTATGATTCTCTCTGTGGTAAGTCTATAAAACTTGACCAGCAGCTTTTGGAAGAGATTGGCTTTCTTAGCCTCCTCAGAAAAAAAGGCATTGCTTTACTTTACCTATCACTGCTCAGGCGTTTGTCAACCCAGGAGAGGTCTCCCAGGAACTTGAAGCTGGGGACTCTCCACAGCCTCTGTGTTGATGTGGACAGGACTGTGTGTGGAGTTCAAGACCAGGTTGTTAGTGCACCACAACATCATCAGCTTCTGAACCTCCTCCCTGCATGAGGCTTCATCATTGTCTGATATGAGCCTGATGACTGTCTTATCTCGTGCAACCTTAACAATAGTGTTTGAGTCATGGATGGGTCGGCAGTCACGCGTAACGGAGAGGGCTTAAGCACCCACACGCCTAAGGGTGGGCAATGCCTGCATGCCCAGTCTCACAGTCTAGGGGGTGGTTGGTGAGGAAGTTTGGCATCTTAAGTCCATTCGAGGCAAACAGGGACTGTGCATAAGGATAGAGCAAAGTGGAAATGTGTGTAAATACCTTTGCTAGCTGGTCAGGACAGTCTTGGTGTACACGCCCTTGCACACCATCAGACCCTGCTGCTTTCTGTGTGATGAGACTGCGAAGGGTCCGTCACACATTAGGAGTGTGTAGAACAAGAGTCTATGGGGTCTCCTAACGCTTTGACTGGATGTTGGCCCTTGTCTTTATCAAATTGAGCAAATATTTTTTTAAGTTCCACCACCAGGCTGGCAGTGTTTTGTTGGTTGGTGTGTACTGTTAGTGACTTTTCCTTTTCTAGTCTGTAATGGCCTGGATACCTTGCCACATCCTCTTTGGGTTGGAGTTGCCATTTAAGCCCTCCTCTTCATAGTGTGTAGCCTTAGAGTACATCTGTCATCTTCATACAATGCTGTGATTGCAAATATTCCACAATCCTTTGTGAATGGTGCTCATTGCCACTGAAGGTGCAGTTAATGACCCTACTTGCATATGAACCCAGCCTATTGGGGTGTGGGATCGATGTGCTGTTTATAAAGGGGGAGGGGTGCTTGCAATCTGCTCAGACTGAAGATGTCGCCTGTTTTAGTGATGAAACGTTGTTTTAAAAAAAAATAAACTTCTGAGTTCCAGTTGAACTGATTCACCTCTTTTTTGGTGATTCCCTTACCTGGATTACTGAGCATGCACCAAGACAGTGTGAGACCATACAGATGAAGTGTACCCCTCCAGGTATGTCTGTCTGAGTATGTATATCCCATTCTGTGTGCTTCAAGATGTCCTGGAGTTCAGAGCTCTCTCCCTCAGACCAACCTTTAACTGCTCTGCTGGTTAGCTTTGCACTGATTTCAAGTGCTTTGTGTGGTGGGACAAGAAACAAAGAGAGGTGGCCTGACAGGGCAGGGTATGGCCCTGTAAGTGTCCTTTTGGTGGTATAGTCATGATCTAAGGTGTTTTTCCTCCTGGTTGTGCATTTGACATGTTGTAAAATCAAGGAAGAGTATTTCTGAGGTTCATTTGGTTGAAGTCTCAAGCTGATGGTGACTCCATCAGGGTGTGTTCTGTTGTTCACTGATGGTGCATGTATGAATCCAAGTGCTAGCTTAGCATTAGCCTGTGGTGGTATGTATACTGCCATGGCAACAACAACAACAGTATATTCCTTGGGCAAGTGAAATGGTCAGCACTTAAACATTAGATATTCTAGGTCCATGTTTCATTTATATGAAGAAAGCCTGTCACTTGATTTATCAGTCAGATATTTTGATTTTTCCTCCCTTTTTGGGAGCATAGGGGGATTATGCGACATGATGGTGCCTATATGTTGTCATTCAGGTACATTTCCGTGAAAATCAGAGGAGAGCAGTCATTTGCAGTTCTCTTTGTAGCAATAGTCCGTCTGAGCTCATCCATTTTGTTGGAGAGTGATCTCAAAATTGTGAGAAAGACACTGGGGAGAAAGGAGTTTGGCATGTAGCGGCTCTTAGCCTGGCTAGCAAACCAGCTTGTTTACCCAGCTTCTGTCTCCTCTCTCTGCACCATCTGTGTTGCCTCTCCCTGTGGATGGAGATAAAATAAACACCTTGTTGGGAGAGTTTTGCCTGAAGTTTGGCTGTTGAAAAAAGTGTTTTGGGGAAACAATGTTTTTATGACTGAGTAAATGGATAAAACTAGTTTTATAATGTCAGCTTTTTGCTGCTACTGATCTGTGATTTCCTCCATCCATCCATTAGAGACTGCTTATCTGAAGTCGGGTCACAGGGGAACTGGAGCCTATCTCAGTTCTCATTGGGCAAAAGGCCGGATACAACCTGTACAGGTTACCAGGCCATCATAGGGCAGAGTAATTAGGGGAATGGTGTCTTGCTCAAGGACACTTCAACATGCTTCTCTGCAGGTGTAGGGATTGAACTTGCAGCCTTCCGATCCTCAGATGACCGCTCTACTACCCACTGAGCCATTTGCCCTGTGATGTCTTTTAAGGTATCTTTGTTTATGAATCAGAATTTTACTGTAAAATTGATCCATTAATAAGAACACGTTTAAGTTGGGCTGTCTGTAAACGTTGGCTCAGAAAATGTGACTCATCAAAAAAAAACTTTTTTGTATGTGTCAAATGTTCACATTGGCTTAGGATTGCAGATGGCTTTGGAAGACTTTATGCTACTCATTTCAGTAACACTGGTTTTAATCTAGAATGTGACTTTCTTCATTGATTTTTGCTTGTTTTATTTTGAAATTGTGCTGCCGAGCACAGAACGTTTGAAGTGTAATGTTCAATCATAGCTTGTCCGAGGAACTGAAAGGACCTATTGTCTCTAATTTTGAAGCTATATTGCTACCTTTGCTATATGAAGAGGCATGAGGACACAGAACAAAATCACAGACCACGCTGGGTCCTAACCCATATTTTTTTTAAATTACTCTGACTAGGTATTGTATCTCCTTGATACTACGTTCCCACTGATTCCTCCCATCATTTTACCAGTAGCCCAGGGATAGTGTGTTCTTAGGTCTCATTTATTAGATCATAAATAGACTGTCTTTTATATGGTGCTTCTCTATCTTCAGCAACCACTCAAACCACTTCTTGATTTATACTTTGCATTCACCCACAGGCACATAGACCCATACACTCGTGGTGGTGACAGCCATGAAAGCCCACCGGCTCATTGGGGCAGATAGAGGCTGGGTGTGTTGCTCGGGGACCCCGACATTTTTACCAGGAGGAGTTGAGGATCAAACTGTCTATCCTCCAGTTACCAGGAGACCTGCTGCTCCTCTTGAGCTATTGCTGCCCCGAAACAGTTGCATTAATAGCCAACTCTCTCAGGCTGTCGTAATCTGGGGGTTTCTGTGTAGTTGTTAGGTGGAAGTCCGCCTCAGAGGAAATGAGGGAGGGAGGAAGGTGAGAGGAAAGCCCGAGTTAATCAGATGCTCGCGGTAGTGGGTAGCTAACGATGAGAGGTGGGGGAGTGAAACAGTGATGAGAAGCCTTTGTACTGTCTCACCTCCTCACTTGTGCTATAGAACTCGGAACTCATTAAGAAAGATGGCTTCTGTCAGATGTCTTTCACTCAATGTTGTAGTTTCCAACAGGCAGACGTTGTGATTGCATCTTCTGTGGGGAGCCCGTGTCAGTCATCTTCAGCAGACTCTTTTAGTCAGAAATGTATAGAAATTAACTTGAACGCAAACTAAGACTTATCTGGACACTGTACCACTGAGGTGACAATGTCTCCACCAGCACGATGGCTGGGGAAGGGGGAGAACTCCCCCATTAAACAGGCCCTGGTTAAGCCAGGAAGACGCCCTGATAGAGCGTCAGCCAATCAAAGAGAGGACAACAGCTGTCTAAGCATAAACCAGAGGAGATTCTGTAGGTAGCAGGAGTTTCGCAACAGTTGAGACATGTTTTTCCAAAACATGGGTCTCAGTTGTTTTCAAACCCCAGAACACACACACACACACACACACACATACACACAAACACAAACACACACACACACTCACAAACACAAACACACGGTGGTGGTGGTGGGGGTACAGAATGTTCCTATAATAAACGTACTGTAGGCATAAAGGAGGTAATTACTTCCTCTGGCTATCATGCAAATCTCTGCAATGAAAAGTGCAAAAGGATGTATTTACCTGTCTGAGCACACAGTGTCTCCTCGTCATTGTCTTGACCCTAAGGCTGGAGATGTACTTGATTTTTAACCACATCTTCCTTTCGGCAGCCAGCTGCGTTGTGAGCACAATTATTTACATGCTTGCCGATTTGGACTTTGTGTTACTGGAGAATTCCGCAAGAAGGCACACAACAGGACTAAGGACATAAGTAGAAAACGACACCCCATAGGCCACACTTTCTTAGGTGTGTGGACGTAGAGGTCTGAATCTTTTTTT
>OMLC01099537.1:0-13961 GCA_900302585.1 Regalecus glesne
ACACAAAAGTAGATATGAACACAGAAACACACACACACACACACACACACACACACACACAAACATATAACCGATCCTGTAGTGTAAGAGCAGTGAGCGCAGCCGCAGCACGGCACTCGGGGAGCAGTTAGGGGTTCAGTGTCTTGCTCAAGGACACCTCAAAATACTTTCTGCAAGGGTTGGAAATTGGACCACTAATCTTGGATTAGCAGATGACCATTCTACCTCCTGAGCTATGTTGACACAATAAATTGAGGGACATTTATACATTTCGAGATTGTTTCACATATAGAAAAAATGTTTTCCACAGTTTGATTGCTTAAAGTATGAGGCTTCAGTTCCCATGCATATAAAGTCACTAGATATTTTTGTTGCCACACTGCAGACATCAGCTGTGACGCTGGTGCCAAATGGCTTTGCTTCCATATTGCAGGTTTCAACTGTCCAGTCCCTCTAAGTGCTGCTGAATTTGCATACAAGAAGGGGCCTTCTTTGCTTCATTTATTCTAGTGCCGATATCTGACTGGCTGTGGAAACAATGAAAATTATTTCCAAGACTCAAGATCATTATGATTCTCCTGCATGCCATGCATTGTCTCCCGAATGGAGCTCAATCATAATTATGATTAGACAAAGTGTGAGTAATAGGAACAACATTCAGATGAGCTTCAAAGATCTGAATGATTGGACCTCTTATCTGATTTTATTTTTAAACATGGGCAAGCTTAGCTTTTTAGTCATTTATAATAATTTGTTCACATTATAAGGGGCAGCATAGCTCAGGAGGTAAAGCAGTCACCTAGTAATCAGAAGATTGGTGGTTCAATCCCTGGCCCCTACAGAAAGCTTCTTCAAGTGTCTTTGATAAGACACTGAACCCCTAACTGTTCAAGGCCTGTGATACAGCATTCAGGATGTTTCCTGACCTTCACCAAATGAGCACTGGGATAGACCCCGGCATGACTAGACATGTAGACATGTGACCTGACTTCAGATAAGCGATTGATGATGGATGAATGTTCAAATTATTCTGCATGTCTACATGTTCCTTCAGCTGCTATAGAATGATGCCAGAGTGCATGTTGAGTTATAATTTACTACACCAATTCATGAAAGTGCTAAAGCATTTAGTTAAAGGTTCCATTATTATTTGACAGCATATTCTTGATAATAAACTTCGCAGTGATTTGGGCAAGGGTCGAGGATTATGTTTTTTTTCCTCATGACAAATCTCTTTTTCATTATCATAATGGCTTTATGATTCAGAGCAGCTTTCTATTAATGCACATATTTGTTTCAGGGGGAACAAAACAGATCATTCATTTGATAATTTTGCTACACGTACAACAGAGAAGACAGAATAGACTGGAGGTCAATGGGTAGTGCCATGAATGTCAGGGTGGGGGTGTGTGAAGCCACAAACAACAACAACTGATGAAAGGTCATGGTTGCCTGTAGGTGGCTGTTTACACAAATTCCTGCCCCGTGGCTAGTGGTCAGATCTGAGCTTGTTTGACAAATCTCCCGGGCCAAAGCATTAGATCTTACTATTCCCACCTCTGGGGGATGAACACACCAGAATGAAGCCCTCCACTCATTTGGCTCTGCAGCTGTTAGTGGTGCATTAAAAAACAACTTTGGGGGTCCTTAAAGCATATTGAAAAGAGGAATAACGTCTTTATTATTTGTAACGGGATCTTCAGGAAAGGGCATCTGACCTTAATCCCCCATGCTCGGTAAACGGGAGGCATTCATTGTAAAGCACTTTGAGTGGTCACTAGAGTAGAAAAGCACTGTATAAAAACGAGTCCATTTACCATTTAAATGAGTCTCTCTTGTCATGCATTTGAGAGAAATGCATGACATATTGAAAACCCTCTTTTTGAAGACTAGGTTATTAGTAGTTTTAGAGGTTCAGCAGAGAAGAGCAAAACTAAAGAGTGAAACAACAGGGGCAGGACCAAATCTGTGAAGGACTGCTCAATATGAACTTGAAACCCACTCCAAGCACTGCCAGCAAACCAAGGTTAAATGACTATTCCCTAATGGTCTATTTGTTATTGTTAGCTTCTTGACCCAATAAATGCATACAACTCCCATCTTTGTTTTGTATAACAGACTGTTAAACTTGGTTCATTGTACCACATTATTAACCAAGCCAACAGGGAGGTTGTGAGGTTGTGCATTCTTTGTGCTGGTCCTAAGCTAGGATAAATGGGCAGTTACATCAGGAAGGGCATCCAGTGTAAAACTTTTGCCAAATTAAATATTGACCCGAGGCAGAAGTTTGGTGGTTCGATCCCTAGTTCCTTAAGAAAATGTGTTGTAGTGTCCTTGACTAAGAGACTGAACCCCAGCCTGCTTGGGACAACAGATGAACTTTAGCCTGATGGCTAAATCTGTCATATTTACATTTGGTTCTAAATGTTCATTCATATGTGTTGTCCCTGTAGAGATTGATTTATATTTATGTATATTCTATATTGAGCCATTTCATTTTTAGTTGCATTCATGTTTCTATTGATATATACTTCTTTCTTCTATTGTTGAATATGTACTGTGTATTTACTGTTCCCATACTATGCCTTGACAACCTCTTACTGTAACACAAGAATTTCCCAATTTGGTATGAAAAAATACATTTATCTATATATATTTATGTATCAGTGCATAGCACTCATGAGTGAGACAGTTTTTGGAAACCACCCATGGATTATTGGATGATGTGAATTATAGGTCACGGTTAACATCTTCTGGGCAGCTTAGTAACTGAATGGTTACAATACATGTCACATAACTCTAGGTTCAATTTCAAGTGGGGAACATTGTTGTGCCCATCCCTCTCTCTCTCTGCCCTCGTTTCCTGTCTGTACCTCACCAGCCTCTATCCAATAAAGGCAAAAAATGAATAAATCTCAGCCCAATAGGTTAAAATCTTCTACCACCCATGGGTTCAAAATCAGCACAGAGTAGACAATGATTTTATGACCCTGACATGACCTTGGCCTCATTGATCTTTTTCATTACATTACAGGCATTTAGCAGACGCTCTTATCCAGAGCGACGTAAAACAAGTGCATAGGGTCAAGGTACAAAAATACTGGAGCAACACTAGAAGCTAGATAACAAACTTTGATGTACCAGAATGACAGCAGAAGGAGGCTATGCTTACAATATTAAATGGATTGCATTTCTATAAGGCTTTTCTAGCAGGAACAGCCACTCAAACCACTTTACTGTCTAGGGATACCTCACATTCACCCATGCAACAACACAACCATGCCCCCCCCACACACATACCAATGGCAGTGGTGTCAATAATGAAACAAACAACCAGCTCATCAGGGGCATTCAGGGGTTAGGTGTCCACTAATAGATTATAACAAACCAAGGGAAGTTTTTGGTAAGACTCTCACTGTCCTTTAAGCACTTATTACTATTCATTATGCTTCATCAAGTCACCAAGGGGCATCAGGAAGGGCCCCCGGCCTTTATTCCCAAGGCTCCATCTAAGTCTGGGTCCACCCACACAATACAGGAACGAATCACGTCAAGTAGAACAGCCCTCTCTCTCAAGTCCATTGAGTCTTTGGAGTAAGTTTATGGGGGAACATTGTATCAGTGACAAATCTATGTCAAACCTTCAGTTTTGCCAAATGGGAGTCCCTCACCAGTAGTTAGTTTACTGTCTGTTATGACTTATTATATAGGTACAGCTACAGGTAAAGAAAAATATTTTCAACTATTATTAATGACTTCCGACATTTGAGTCTTTTAAATGATTCTGTTTGCCATTTAAAGTGACTTATTGGGTGAAAATCACATTAGAGAAATGTAAACATCCACCATTCAATTGTTCATTAAAAGCATAAAACAGTGTGAGTACTTATGAGTGCTTATAACAATAACTAGAAAATACTATAACCAGATGATGAAATATTATATTATGTTTAGAATGTTTTAAATAAAATAAAACATGTGAAGAGTTGTCATGTTTTATGTACCTTTAGGGTACATAGATACCAATGAAAATACAAATACTGGATCCTTGTATATACAACCAGGGACCCTTGTACCTGCTTGTATAGCAGCGTACCACAGCGAGGAGGTCCCGAGTTTGATTCCAGGACGTCTTTGTGGTGTTTGCATTTTTTCTCACATATTTTATTGGGTTTCTTCCAGATTCCAAAGACGTTATGTGATTCTGATCTCAATATTAGGGGCAGCATGGCTCAGTGGGTGGAGTGATCGCCTGGTGATCGGAATGATCAGAAAGTTGCAGGTTTGATCCCCGCACATGCAGAAAAGCGTGTCGAGGGGTCCTTGAGCAAGACACTAGTCCACTAACTGCTCCGCCCTGTGATGGACTGGCGACCTATACAGGGTGTAGCCTGCCTTTTGCCCAATGAGAGCGGAGATAGGCTCCAGTTCCCCTGCGACCTGATTTTGGATCAGCAATTGACGATGGATGGATGGATAAATCTCAATATTGTTCATAGGTACGACTGGTGTGTGAAAAACTATGTGTGTGGGCCCTGTGCAACTTGGGCATCACCGAACCCTTCAAAGGGCGTCTCTGTGCCTACTGTTCATTGCCTACTGGGATAGGCTCCAGCGCCCACAAGCTTTAACTCAATTTCACCAAGTACAGATAATAGCGGAATATTCATGATGTGAAAGAGTTCTACGTTGCCAACACAGGGAACAATTAAAAGGATCCAGGGATGCCTACTTTTGATTCTTATTTGTGTGACACATGGATATACACTTTCCTTGAAATACTACGTCACATGAACAGGACCGGCTTGTGTTCGTAAGGAAGTGGCTTGTTAGTAGTAGTGACTCGGACAAAACAACACATGGAATGTCTTTATGAGGCTAGAGAGAGAAAAACGACCACATACCAGGTCTTTGCTGAGCAGAAGCTGTCAGCAGGGGATTAGCAGAATGAGCAAAAAGCCTACAAAAGGCAGCAGCTTATATATTTTAGAAGACAGGATTTTAGCTTTAATCCACTGTAAATGAGGGAAAAAAGCACACAATACAATCACGACATGAAGACCTCGTTATCTACATAGTCAGGAAGCTTAAATCAGAAATGTGAGAGAAAAGGAGGATCGCAACGTCGGAATCCGGGCCGTGCCAAGTTTGATAAAATGCAATAATCGTGATACAGTGGAGGACTAGTAGTAAATAAAGTAGGTGCATGTGTGCATGTTTTTTTTTACTTCTTCCAACTTCTCCCCATTTCTCAAGGGTCGCCACAGCCAGATCTTGTCAATCTGCATGATGATCCATCAAAATTTTAGGATGCCCTTCCTGACACAACCCCTGACCCTATGGATTTAGGCACAGGTAAAGCACTGGATGCCATCCCAATATTCATGGATATATGGTGCTGACATTTATTAAATGAATCTACTTGCCTAAATACACCAGTTTCACTGCTGTCAGGGTCATACATATCAAACAGTGATCGAATTTCAAGATCATTGTTTGTCTACTGCCATTTGCTCACAGCAAGTAAAATGGCTTTTCTTTAGAGCACAGAACACGTTTACGTGGGGCCCTTGGCTAGAGAGATTGATAATGTGCTCTGTGGACGTGGTGTCCTTGGCTTGGCTGTTCGAATTGGTGTAAGCCTGATGTGGACAATGCTTTTGCAGAACTGTGGACTACAGAAAAAACCCTGCTGTGCAACCAACCCCCCAACTATACTCTTCCAAATAATGCTAACATATTATAGAATGATAATTAACTATGAATATAAATTCAATTTGCATTCTATTAAAAAACTAAGAAATATTTCCCTTTTTATTTGAAATATGAATATAACACCAGCCATAATTAACCTTTTATTCCACATGAATAACTTCACCACTGGTATTTGCTTCCAGTCACTGGAACAATATTTCAAGTAGAGCTGTATAATGGGGCATAATGATGATTATGGTGAGGGGGGATGCATAAAGGAAAATGGAAAGTATTGTGGAAAAAGTTGGCTGATGTCCTTTTCAATGCAACCAATAAGAGATTGTCAGCTGTAATGTAAAGTGATTGCAGAGAAACAGTGTATTGAATCCAACCCAAAGGGATCACCGTTTAACCTCAAAACCCTTGCTGTGCCCTTGTGGCATATCTCAAGGACAGCTAGACAGTCAGGTAACCATATTAGCTCTACCAATTAATGGCTGCTGCAACTGTCTGGAGAATACTGACTGAATAATTCAACACTTTAAAGACTGTTTAAAGCATCAAATGCAAATGCATATTAGATCAAATTGAATACACTGCAGGATCTTCAGTGACAAAATGAGTTGTTGCAAAATCAATGTCACTCAAGGTAGTGATCTATATTTATCAAGCACTGTGCATATGAATAAGCTCACACAATATGATGTTTTCTACATGACATCTCCATCTGAAAATATAGCATTAAATCTATGAATTCTTCTACGTTACCAGTTTCATGTGTTTGAACTATACTTGCTGAAAACAAAGGGGCCACGCGGCTGAGAGGTTTGGAACATAAAAGTTGCAGGGATCCTGAGAAGAATGATCCCTGCGTGGTATGTAAGGTGGGGTATGTATCAATTTCTCAAAATGATGGGGCTGGATTAGGGTTGGAGACATGCGGTCACCATTAGAGCACATGTCTTGCAGATTTGGTCTCGTCATGGGGCATCAGGAGAGGGCATCCGGCTTTAATTCCCCATGCTCGGGTAAATGTATGGAGTTCATTGTAAAACGTTTTGAGTGGTCACAGCATACAGAAATGAATTACCATAATATCAAATTTATCAATGTTTAGGTTTATCAAGAAGCAACATTTGAGGCTGGAGGCTGACCCTGAATGTTGAAATGACATATTGATTCGAATAAATTAGCCAAATTATATGTATACCATAACTCATAAAACCAATAACCAGTTATGGTTTTACCGTCAGCAAAAGCAGCCTAAGCTGATGTAATTATTCATTAAAAGACCTTCAAGTACACAATTATAATGCAGTGGAGGGCACGTGCAATATAGAATCATAGAGCCAGCACATAAAAATTATGTGAGACTTAGTCTGCCGTTATCTGGCTGCAAAATATAAATTTTACAATACTCAGATACCATTTGTCTGTTTTGCTTTTGCTATTATTTTTTCATTAGTTGCTTTCACTCAAGACCCTAACAAGGAAATAAATAGAGAATGCATCTGAAAAAAAGGCTCTTCACATTCTTTGACAGGCACTGTTGCATCTTGACAGATCATTCAGTTCAACCCTGCATTGCATCATCTGATGGGCTATGGGGACCCAAGATAAATTTGGGATTTACAAACCTAGTTAACGGAAGATTGCTGGTTCAGCTCATTCGGATAGTGTGTCAAAGTGTCCTTGAGCAAGACACTGAACCCTAACTGCTCAAGCCCAGTGATGGAATGATGACCTTTCCAGGGTGTTTTCCTATCTTTACCTCAATGAGCTCTGGGATACGCTCCAGCATGACTCCACGACTTGATTTCAGATAAGCAGTTGATGATGGATGGAGGGAAACCTTGATGTGTAGCAACTCGTGAATTATTTTAAAAAAATTCTAATTACAACATTCCGATTAATTCATCAATATTAGCAAATCTGCACTCTATCTGTGGAAAGCTGGTTACATATTTTTCTATTAATGGTCTTTAAAAGAGATTAATAGGTGTAAACAAGCTATTGAGATTTATCTATGGGCAGACTTCAGGGACAAGAAGCCTTGATATCTCAACATCCTTTATATGCAAGTCCACATTTGCAGAAAGTGAAGTCCTCTCACCATGTCAATGAGGTATATAATCAATAAATGACAGGAATACTTGCCTTCTTCAAATAAAATAAAAAAACACTTTCACTGCCAGCACGAGTTATATAACTTTTATGGAGACACACAACTGTCAAAACAAAAGGAAGAGAAATGTTAAGTATCTCAATAAGTTCTGATTATCATTTTTTTAAAGTGCCGTCAGCAGGCTTGGCACACAACACAGAGAATTATTATGCCAATGTTTCCTAGATGGAGTTAACCTTCAAGTGGAAATCCGGTTGTCCACCTGCAAAGGCAATATTTAGTAATTATCAAGAACTGCTTACAGTAAATCCATCCTTCAGATGTGTGCAATGACAAGAGGACCAGGTTTTTTTCATATATTCATAGCCACAACTGGTCCCCATCTTGAGCTAGTTTTTTCAGCTACACAACCAATTGGCAGAGCTTCTCTGAGAGGGGGGGCAATCACCACTAGTGAAATAAGGTAACTCAGAAATGAAAAATGACAACATTTATAGACATGGAGACAGAACGTGACACATCCATTTTTCTATCATCCACTGCTTGTCCCAAGTCGGGTAACGGGGCCATGCTGGAGCCTATCTCAGTGTCCACTGAGTGAAAGGTGGAAAAACACCCTGGGGAGGTCATCTACAATGTCAAGGCATATGTTCGACAAATATGATTGAATCAATCTTATTGATATCAGCTCAGGATAGCAGCTACAGTGAGAAAGGAGAGGACCAAAAGGGGGAGAAAGGAATAAGAAGAAAGATTTAATCCACAGAATGTTCCAGCAGGTATGTGAGGCAGAAGCTATTAGTGTGTATCAGAGCGTGCACACAGTTGCATCATTCCATCAAGTGATGATGACAGACATTGGGGCAGAAAGCGTAAGGCAGTGCACGTTGCTGCGATGTGATACTGGGAATGAATTAGCAAAGCTATAAAAAGACAACCTGTCTGGACATTCCATTATTCCTTGGTTAACCATAGAACCTTAGATGGTGTCAGAAGTAAGAAAGACTATTCTGTTCTGCTGAGATAGCTGATGGTGGCGAAGCTGACCCCAGCTTAGGATAGCAACTTTAATCAACTGATGGAACAAAATAAATTAAAAAACATGTTTTTCTTGCTACAAAATAGCTACAAAGTTTGACAAAGAAGAAGGGCAGGTACAACATAGCACCCTCATATATATGCTAAGGGCAATGAGGCAGAGAACATTTTCAAGTCATTATCTTTTGAGGAGCAAGGACACGAAGAAAATGACTATGGTTTGGTAATGGCAAAGTTCCATGTCTACTTTGCCCCCAAAATAAATGTTATCCATGAGCGAGCATGGTTTTATCAATGAGTGCAATAGCCAGGAGACAAAGGGAGAGACTTGTATTCAAACTTTTAAATGAGCTATTAGAGCACTGTGATTTCAGCACTTCCTTTTGTGTGATGTGAACTTTCAGACCTGGACCTAGATGTAATGGACCTGGATGTAATATATTCTCCTCTGATCAAAAGGATGAAAAAAAAATGGCCCTGCTTTTGCACTCGCGTATCATTTGATAGACCGTAGGGATGTTGGTGGGTCTACCAGCTTTCTCGTTTTCACCTATTTAGTTAGGCATTCTCTTAAATCAGTCTATTGGAATCAAAACATGGGAATCGTACAGGTACCATACACTGTTGAATCCATAAAGTTGCAATAACACTTTTTGCTTAGCATAGATTGTGCATAGCACTGAAAAATAGTCATAATTAGCTGTGTGGGTTTTTTGTTTATTTTTCTTGTTTTAAAAGTTATTCTGCAGATGAATGTCCTCTAACAAACATGTAAAAAGCAAAGAAATGGTCAACTTCCCCCCTTCTTTAGACCTACCAAATGGCATTTCTTTATTGGTCCTTGTATGGTTTTTAGAGGTCCAAAGTTTTGAAGTAAGTATTTCTTTAAATGTCATTGAACACAGTTGGCAGTATAATTTCATCAAGAAATAGTTTCATGGAGAAACTCACAAAAGGTACATAAACCAAAGCATATAAAATATTCCTTCAAAGAAGGGCATAATGTGGTTATCAGTGATTATTTAGTAACCTTTTAATGGATGCTCTCACAGGGTTGTTCAATGTCTTTTATGGCACTAAAGTATAAAGCTAAATGGCTTTTAAGTCCCTCAGTAAAGGCAGCCTGCTCTTTACAGCCACTGTGACTTGCCCTGGAGAGGCAGGTATTGAAGCGGCGGCCAGACAAGCCAGAAAATTATCAAGCAAATGAAGACCCCTGTAGCTCCAGGATTTCCAAAGTAGATATGGTGCTATTCGTTTAAAGACTGGCCACTTTAAAATCCCGAGTTAACTTTCTTTCCTTCAAGGATGTGCATATCAGGAAATGACAAGCCAAGTGTCACAGGTTTGATGTCACCACTGTGCTTCAGGAAAGGCTTCTGGCCTTAATCCCCCAAACTGCATCTAGGTCCATGTCTATTCTCACATTATGAAGGCCAATCCTGACATGTAAAAACAGAGAGCGCATTAATTCATATGATTTTAGAATGACTCAGGGACCTTGAAAAGAGCCGACGTATTCACATACCCACTGTTAACAAGTCTATCTTTACAGACCTGGGCGGGGCTATATTTTCTGTAAACACATGGGCTATTTTGTCAATCCCCTTCTCCCCCTTTGCCCCTGTTACTTTTTAATAATAATAATAATAATGATTCCCTTATCAGTCCCGCAAGGGGAAATTTGTTCTCTGCATTTTTGACCCAACCTATGTATAGGAGCAGTGAGCTGCCAACATATGGTACTCGGGGAGCATTTAGGGGTTAAGTGTCTTGCTCAAGGACACCTCGACATGCTGTACGCAGGACCGGGAATCGAACCTGCAATGTTCCGATTGCCAGGCAACCACTCTACCCACTGAGCTATGCCGCCCATGTAACATCAAATCTAGATTAGTGTAGAAATAAATTGACATTGTAATCTAGTAAATTCTACTAATTTCCTTACCGAGGAGTTGGCAGCATCACTCAAGCATCTAGTAAAATAAACTTGACTATACATTGCCAACAGAGGATATAATGTATAAGATAAGGCCATCTGTCCAACAAATACCTTGATAAAAAAACATCACTAGTGAAAGTAGTCCCCTGGACAGGCCTATGTGAAAAGCAGGTCCTCGGTATGAGAAGGATATCTAACTTTAACTACGTCTAACTACATCTTCATCCACACACAACACAAGTTGAAATTATTTCCAATTGGAAAGAGGTGGAGTTTCAAGAAGCCTACCATCCATCCATTATCAACTGCTTATCCGAAGTTTGGTCGCAGGGGGATTGGAGCCTATGTCAGTTCTCATTGGGCGAAAAGTGGGGCTACACCCTTGAAGGGTCGCCAGTCCATCTCAGGGCAGAGCAATTAGGGGAATAGTGTCTTGCTCAAGAACAATTCGACACACTTTTCTGCAAGTGCGGGGATCAAACCTACAACTTTCTGATCACTAGAAAACTGCTCTACCCACTGAGCCATGCCGAATCTTCAAGAAGTCATGTCTTTACTAAAAGTACTTGAAAGACTTTTTACTTTTATTTACAATATATTGTTATGAGCTCAGAACTCTAACTAAACAGACGTGTACTTAAAGTTTATTTCTACTAAACTATTTAAAGAGCAACATGGACCATTTCTTCATGGGTGTCAAAGGGAATTATGATATCAAATACCTGTCTTTTGAAACTCAATGTTCTGTCCTTGGCTGCCTCCGGCTTAGAACAAAGACACAGGGAAATCTTCATTCAATTGACTTGACACCAATACCTCATTGCAAAAGGCATCTTCAAGTGTCAGTTTAAGAGCTTTGAGATCAACATAAATCAGATGTGGTGAGGGCATCGAGTTTCAATTTCCATTCAAACACATCACTTCAAATTTGGACATCACATATTTGTCACACCTGCAGCTTTTGCCTTGGACCCATTTACGTTTGTGTTTAGTCACCATCTATAACCCTCTGATGGGTATCTAGGAAAGACATGGTGGAAAGCTGCTTATTTATGAGATTTCTTGGCATTGAAATGAGATTTCATTACTGCCTGCAGAACAGTTCTGCTGAGCATTTTCCTCAGATTAAGGACAATGAGGGAGATGTTTGACCCAATCTGCATAGGCAGATGTCAGATTTACAGATAGGCAGGGAAGTTTCAACAAATACTATATTTACTATTGATTCTTAACAGGGTCCTCACTTTGACAGTAAAAAAACAAAATATCACATGATCATCCTCCTAAAATTCCTTTCCCTAGAATGGATTTTGCAGGGAGGGCAGTATTTAGGGGCGGCATAGCTCGATTGGGTAGAGCGGTCGTCTGGCAATCAGAAGGTTGCAGGATCGATCCCCGGTCCTGCATACAGCATGTCGAGGTGTCCTTGAGCAAGACACTTAACTCCTAAATGCTCCCCGAGTGCCATATTTTGGCAGCTCACTGCTCCTATACAATAGGTTGGGTCAAAAATGCAGAGAAATCCAAATTTCCCCTTACGGGACTGATAAGGGAATCCTTCCTTCCTTCCTTCACAAGATGGTGACTTTATATGGTTATGGGTAGTTGAACTTCATTACCCTGATTGTTTGTTCGCCATGGAGCTTGGCAGGGCCAAGCCGGAAAAAGCAGCATGGACCCACTACTTATAGGGACAACTGCTAAGGTTGGGTGTGCTGCCAGATGGGTGGCAGAGAAGGTGGAGGGTCTTAATGAACCAGACTCAGGTGTCAGAGGCTGGCTTTGGGGACGTGGAACATGATCTTTCTGGGGGAGAAGGAGCCAGAACTTATGTAGGAGGTGCAACACCACTAGTTAGATCTGAGGGCTCACTTCTATGCACAGCATTGGCTTTAGAACCAAACTCCTGGATGGACAATATTCTGCTCCAGAGTGCCCCAAGGTGAGAGCCACTGGGCAAGGGTGGAGATACAAGTTCCTGGCTGAGTGGTGCTGTATTAGAGTTTAACAATATGAACAAGATAGTCACCTCACCATGCCTTAGGGTTATGGGGGCAGGAGAGACTGTTGTCTGTGCCTATGACCCAAACAGCAATTCAGAGTATTCAGCCTTCTGGGAAACCCTGATATAAGCCCTGCATGGGGCTTCTGTAAGGCATTCCATAGTTCTACCAGGAAATTAAACATCCATGTGGGCAACAATGGAGACACTTGGAGGGGTGGGATTAGAACAAACAGCCTCCCTGATCTGAATCCAAGAGGTGCTTTGGTATTGGACTCCTATGATGAGTTACGAACATCATGTTGGAACATAAAGATAATCGTAAGGGTAAACGGTACCAGAGCACCTTACACCAAAGAAGGGCGGAGATGTCAACTGACCACCATGTGGAGGTGAGTTGAGTCAGGTTGGGGGGAAGCCTCTAGACAGAGCTAGCAAGCCCTAACATATGATGTAAGTGAACAGGGAATTCTGGAAGAGGCCTCTCTCTGGGAGATCTTCAACTTCCACCTTGCTCAATATCTCCAACCTCTACAGGGATGCCAGAAAAATATCAAGGCTTGAGACAATGAATCAGAGTGGCAAATGTTCAAAGCTTCCATTGCTGAAGCTGCAGTTGGGAGCTGTGATGCCATGGTTAAAGGTACCTCAAGCGATGGTAACCCTCAAACATCCTGGTGGACACCAGTGGTCAAGGAAGCCGTCCGACTGAATAGTCAAGCCTTGCGGAATAATTTATCTTGATGTGTGCTCTTGGTTCTTTCAGATAAAGCTCAACAGCTGAAACAGTAGCAACCATTATGCTGTTCAGAGTGAGACATTTTATATACTTTCTGCAATGTGAACAAGTCATTTGACCTATGGGAAAAATGCCACTACAATGCCATCAAAATCAGCCATGTGAAATCAATTCATAATGATTTCTTGAAAACAGAATATTGTGAAGACATAATTGGATAGTCATTAGGTCGACCGGGGAGCCAAAGCATTTAAAACCTTGCAGAAAAAGGGCAAATTCACAAACTTTCACAATCATAAAAACAAGTCCTAGCACATAATGTCAAAGGTTTCAGCCTGGTTGTCAACCAAAGAGATGTTCTACTTGCATTTGTTGAAAAGATGTTAAATGAGCTTGCAAAAGACAAAGTGAAAATGGATTT
>OMLC01099539.1:0-12898 GCA_900302585.1 Regalecus glesne
TTATCCAAATGCTCTTCATTTTAGGCTCACTTGGCAGCTAATGATTGAGTGAAGCATGAAACAGATTTGTGCTGTCCAAGGTTTGAATAACACACTTGACTTACTGGATGGTTTTGCTCCTTGGTTATAGAGCACTTTCCCCCTCCATGGTGGTTTCCTTGAAAAAGTTTTATATCCTGACCTCAACCAGGGACTGGCAGCTGCTGGTGGACCTTGAACAGCAGCTGAAGTTCCCCAATCAAATAGCAGACACCACTATGTGACCGGACGTCGTCCTTGTGTCTGCATCAAGCAGGTAGTACTGCAGGAGCCGACAGCCCCATGGGAAGATGGCTTGGAAGAGGCCTTTGAAAGGAAGGTCGTCATTTACACAGGGCTGGTCATCAACTGCCAGCAGGATGGATGGAGAGTGAGGGGCCTCTCAGTGGAGGCTGGATGCAGCAGTTTCACAGCCTGTTCTTCAGCCAGGGCCTTCAGTGCCATGGGGTCATCAGTAACTGGCCATCTGGACACATGCTGGGGGTCTGATCAGCCCCGGCTGGCTCACCTGGACCAGGGTGAATGATGCTGAAAGACCAAAAACACCTGATGACTCCAGAAACACCACTGAAGATGTGTCCCCGAGCATCGGCAGACGTGTGTATACAGACACAAATGCACATCCACGCACACACACAAAATCTATTCATGTATCTATCTATCCATGTATTTATGGCTTGTTGCTCCGCCTCTACCTTTCTGCACAGGTGAGAGATGGTTGAATGGATTAACGTCATTTAAGACAACAGCACCATCACATCCAAACAACAGTAACACGCACCCTTCACACCAGGACTGTGCACCAAAGGCCAACAACAGGAAACATGGATGAGTACTCCTCCCATCCTCCTCCTATCTGGAATGAAGACTTCACGTCCAGGAAGAATCCTGCTCTGGACAAATGAAATAATCTTGAGTGATGAAGACATCTGCTTCATAGATCATCTTTAGCTCGTGTGCGACACATTCGTCAGGTTGATTATCCACACTGGGTACTTACAAATAAGTCGATCTGTCAGATAGTCAAGAAGCAGTTCACAGCATCCCATGCTAAGGTGTTCTGTCTGTTGTGCCTTTCAGTGGCAGAGCCTGTGTCTTTCTCCAAGCTTTGTCAGTGGCCCACAGTCATACTGACGAATCAGACCTGTGATGACTGAAACCTAGTGACGGTGGAAAAGGTTCATCACAGTGAGCTTTTCTATTCGGTCATCCTCTCAGCTGGCGTGATGCATTGCCTATCAGTCCAGATGCACCTTTGATCTCACAGGACGCATGTGAACCAGAATATGTGATAACTTTATGAACAGCCTTTCTTTTGGCCATATGGGGTCAAATGGGTAGAAAATGACACGGTGTCAAATAGCTGCACTGAGGACAACCTGTACCCTTGCAACTGCTAAACAGAGGTTTGAGCGTGGCTCTCAGTTTCAACGTGTGCATGTGCCGTTGGGATCGATGAGTCTCTGGACAGTTAAATGATGAGGTTTCCATCTTTTTGACGAGGAACCAGAATGGTCCCTCTGTCGGAGGCTGCGGTGGGAGTGTCAGTGTGTCTGTGTTGAGGGTAGTCAGGCTGATGGGTGTGTGTATTGTCCCATGCTGAAGAGAGACAGGAGGGTGTACCTCCACAGTGAAGCTCTGTCTGCTACTCATTAGCTGAGTGTAGCGACTGTGGCCCACAAGAGCCAGGGGCCTCCGGTTGACTGACATGGGTCCTGTGTTCGGAGAGGGAAGCCAACGCAGCACAGTGCCTCAGCTTTCTCCTCTCAGACTGAATAGGGCTGCAGGGAGCACCGCTCAGCTCTCCTTGTTTAAAGATAAGATAAGTCTAATGGCTCTAATGGCTCCTCAGGGAAATAGGTACTCAGACTAGTGGAGATCCACCCTTCCCATCACTGCAGTTATATCATGGGCCTTTCAGGGAGGCAGATCAGTGTTGCAGCTGCAGGGAGAAGGACCAGTCAGGCTGTCTTCTGCTGGCTGTGGGTAGACTGGTGTCCAACGCATCAGGACGAGCAAACAGCTCCTTGCTGATTTGTTGATGTTTGCGACTGTAACTCTGCTTTGGCCTCTCTGAAGGGACAGACACTGCAGCGTAACACTATGCATGTATAACAGGAGTATTTGTCATCCCCTTTTCTCTCTCTGCGTCAACACACAGTCAGGTCTGTAGAGAAAGTCTCTGCCACCAACCTGTCCTCCATTCAAGACTTCTACATCTCCAGAGTCAGTAGACAAGACAGGCAGCATCACTGTAGACCATCACACCCTGCTCACTACCTGTTCCTCCTCCTCCCTCTGGGGGGTGCTACAGAGCGCTACACACCAACACAACCCCATGGAGACACAGTTTATCTCCACGGGCTGTCATTCACATGAAGGCTTAACGTGGTCAAGTAACTCCAGCTATTTCATATATACATTATACATGTGCTGGTATGCTGTCATGTCCAGCATGTTTGACCTTCATGATGAAGCTGAGATTTTGTTTCTCTGTCGTCAGGCCACTAGGGGACACCATCCAGACCACTGGAACACTGATGTGAGCCATCACAATGGCTCAATGTTGAGAAACTCCACCAGTGTCCCTCTGAAATGCAGAACGGAGCAAATCTCATTGGCCAAAATCAGCCTCCACAGACAAGCCGTGAAAAGGTAGCAAGCACAGAACAGACAAAAATGACTGACATAAAGGACTGCTAGCTCAACACAGCCAATCTTATTAATCACGTCAGGATCTGACAGGACAGCAGAGCTTTTACTGCTAGCAAGCCAGGGGACTTCTCTGAGCAGTTGAGAGATGGGGATGGTTCTGGGATTTAAGGAGATCCGGGGCTTAGCCTGGACCTGCAGGGGTTTCAGGGTACCCTCCCCAGGATAGGACAGTTTGAATAAACAGGCTCTACTTTGATGCGGTTTTGTTTACTCTGGCACCTTATTTACATTCAAGTTAAATATCTTAGTGGCTTCAGAGACCAGGAAGAGACTTCTGTCTAATGTCTCCCAGTTCACCAGAGAGGAAGTCTTGGAAAGAGCTTTAGAGACACGCTGCAACCGTGTCCCCATTAAACAAGTCCTGTCAGGGTGTAAGAACCCCTGGTTTAGACACATGGTGTCACACAGGAGACAGTTATTCAGGATTCTGAACAACAGCAGTGAGGAGTTCTACGTGTCTTGGCTGAGAACGGGTGGATTGATCATATTTTGTCTGCTATGTCAGAAGCTATGAGCCGTTTTGGCTGTGGTAAAGAGGGACATGTGATCAGAGTCCGTCCAGAGAAACCTGTCGGTGCATGGCCACAAGCCTCAGATCAGACTACTGGAGAGGGAGCGTCAGGGCAGATAAACAGAGAGCAAGGAGACGGGCCGGATTCAAGAGCTGATTCAACATGGGGAAGAGTCCAGCTGAAGGGTTTCTTTTGGTCAGTCCATATGGGCTGTCTGGCTGCATCCTCTTATTTCATTTTGTTTGGGAAGGAATAACTTTAAGATTGGCTCGTGGAGGTCAGGGAAAGGATGCAGCTATAGGAGCTGATAGAAGGTGAAAGTGTTGATGGGATGTTAGTCCAGGAAACACACAGTGACCGGTCCAGTGAAACTGACTGGGGGTCAGAGTGGGACAGGAAGTCCTGCTGACCTCTCGGACCTCAGGGAGTGGAGGAGTAGCTGTTCTCCTCCCCAAACAGCTCCTGCTGGTTTCTTATGACGTTTAATACGTGATAGAGGAAAGCTGATGGTGGTCAGGCCCACGTTTGAGTGTTTCCTACTGGCTTTTATTGATGTGTGTGCTCCAAATGTCAGCTCAGAGAGAGGCCAGTTTATTCATACTTTCAAGATTCAAGATGGTCATTGTCGCTGTGGTTGTACTTTGAGGGACACATTGTCCAGTTGTAGATCAGATGCTAACTTTTTTTCGTTAGTTTTTAGGAAGGGATTTTGTTTGTGCTCAAAGTGATTCTTCAGACAGAAATCCAGGTGAACATCCTGCTGCCTCTCAAAGAGCAGCTACCCAGGTCATACAAACCCATGGTGTAGTGGATGTCAGGAGAAGGGCGCACAGTGAACACAGACTGTACACTCGGACACGAGAGACATTTCACTTCCCTGACTAGACTAGGTGGTTTTTACTATTCCTAAAAGGATTTCATTACTTTTGAGACGTGTCGTGTTTCACGTGTCAGTTCCAATTGTACGGCTTTAGTTGTACGCAGTGTTTCTATTACAAATGTTACACAACAAACTGAGTGCCTCTCAACACCTGCCTGTTGTGTGGCGCTAATCCTTTTTGTGTTCAACGTTTTTATTTGAGAGCACTTGTAAATGTACACAGGTCAGAGTTCAGATAGAACACAGAAAACCACAAACAACAGTATGACAATGCAGCTCGTGAAAAAAAGAGAAGTCAGATACAGATAATGTTAAACATTATAAAACATTCCCCATAGAAACCAGAATGGATAAATAAATGGGGTGAAGTAAGAATATTAATCCAGGATGTTTTGTGTGAGGCTAATCCTACGGATGTTTTTAGCTCTGTGTTGATGGCTCATAGGTCTGAAAATAACGGTTTGGCTGCTTTGAGTCAGTGGTGGGACTGTGGGAAGGTCAAAATCAAGCAGCTCTGTCAGCAACATGCCCTGAATGTCATGAGAGGCATTACTAGATTATTGAGGCCTCTGAGGATTGAGACAGCGGAGCTCCATGATTCCCCCCCCCAATACTTTTATTGATTTTTTTAAAAAGTTGTTCAACACTCACCAGCAGTAGGAAACCAAATAGAGTATTTCTTGAATATTATTTAACTTTCATCCCTTTGCTCCCACCCATACCAACCAAGCTCAGGTCACGAAACACACAAAGGAAAGACAGAAAGAAGAAAGGGGGCAACAATTAAGAGAGATAAAAAGGAAAAGGAGACCAGGATACAAGAAGAGTGAGGGAAATGGAGAACTGCTGAGATGTGTCAATCCTCCTCTGTGTCTGATGAGATGTTGAGCAGGTCAGTACATTCGGAAAAGGGTTCCACATCTCCTGAGATGTTTTTATTGAGTCCATAAGAAGAAATACGTTTCTGTAGGTTGATGAAGGGCTAAGCCTCACATGGGTATAGGGGTTAGGTTGGATAAAGTATTCTGGGTTCACTAGTGTCCCCCTCTGGGTGGTCCAGGCCTCTTGGTTAAGTGAAGGGAAAGTACTCTGCTTCATTCTCCTCTGACGGCCAAGCACTGTGCTTTCCCCACCAGACCATGATGTGTGGACTAGTGAGGGCTAGTGGTCATGTGACTTGGAGGAGACACATGCTACCACTTCCTCCTTCCTGTTGATGTTCTAGAGGAGTATCACAGAGACTGACCCAGCAGTAGGACACTCAGGGGGTTCAGGTGGGGGGTAAGGGGTTCAAATTTAGAAAAATAAAAAGAACCAGAAGACTGAAGAACAGCTCCTTCCCCAGTGCGGCAGCCTCTCTAACCCTAACCCCACAACCTCCCATAGCTGTCGGGGACTGAGGGCTTCGCTCTGCCTGAGTGCCTTTTATGTATCACATGCAGATAGAAGGCCCTGCTTCTGCTGATATGGTACCTTTTCACTGTCACTGCTGCCTCATCCAAGGACCTCATCTAATGTCGATAGAGGAACTCCCTCGTTATATTCATTTACCTTCTTTTTCTTGTCTCGACAATCGTGTTTTCTGTTTCATTCTTTTATCGCTGTTAGTCTGAGTTACTAAGCCTAATTCTGATGTATTCCTAAAATGGCGAGAAACGTTCTCCCTCTTGATGTGTCTGACGTGTGGTTCGTTTAGAACAGTGTCCTTCGTGAATGTAGAAACTATTTGTACGAGTCCTCAGCTGACAGGAAAGGAAAGGCATACTTTTTTGATTACTGTATCTTTACTGTTTCTCTGTTGCTGGTCTCCTCCAGCTGCAGCCTTGGTCTCTTAGCACTGACCACCAGAATCTCCCCAAAACACACACGCAGGCATGGACAGCTGCACACATAAGCAAACACACACGTCTAGAGTCAGTTGTATTAATTTAGGGAGGCTTTTGTGTTACGAAGACTGAGACCTATTCACACACACCATGTGTTCTGTCAAGCCTCACATCAGCTAACACGAGCATCTCATTGAGGTCGACTCTTAGCCGTCCCCGACAACGTGACCTGGCAACACCAATGCCTGGAGACCTTTCAATGGCAGTGCCTTTTGAAATAGTCAGTTCTGCTTGAAAACTTGTATTTGGAGAAGGATACGTTTGATTTACGAGCTCTTTAGTTTCATTGATTTGTATGAACCACTAGTCGACATCATTATCTGTCATTGCAGCGGTTTCTTTCTACTGAGTGAACCCCGTAGTCTATTGAGGCAGACAGAAACTTGAGGGTGATTTTGTTTCATTGTCTTTTCTTTTTGTCCCCCTGAAACTTCTGCAGTTTCTTTGTTCTTTCTCTTCATGAATCTTTCATAGAGACGAGGGTTCATTCAGCAAAGTCAAATTTAAGCACTTTCCTTAAAGTGGCGTGCAGAGACTCTCTTAGGGCGGAGGTATAAACCTGAAAAGAGGCCGTTTCCCCTCAAATGCCAAAGTGCTCGAGGGGCATTTTCTGCTAGGTGGATATTTTACTTTTGAAATACTGATTTGAAATTGTTATTCCTGGTGAGTGTGTGTAAAGGACACTGACTTTCTATCATTGTCCTCATTGCAGTTTGAGGGGAAGTTGGTCGCTCCAGCCTCAGAGAGGGCACCTTGTGATGGCGTTTCCTGAGCTGCTGGTGATACAGAGGCCGGGGAAGACCATTGAATGATGCTCCTCATCTTCTCTGTTGCAGGAAGGGCACCATCTGCCAAGACAGTACCAGGACAAGTAACGTCGTCCAGGCTGTTTCAGCCCATTCGATTAATTGTCGGTTAAAAAAAACACACAAATAAGAGCGTTAGCCTTTAACTTCACTGACAGCTGTTTGTCCCTCTTCTAGCTACACAGTGTATGATTCAAAGGAAATGCCAGTCATCTGATATTCACCATTATCACACCTTTAGTGACCACTCAAACCACCAGGATGTGTAAACAGTCCCCTCATTTGACGGCCGTCCTTTGGGACAAAGCCAAAGGGGATTTTCTCGATGAGCCACTGGTAGAAAAATCTTGTTTTTTTTCATTTTCCATGCATTCATAATTTCCATTAATACTAACTACCAAGGGGGCAGCATAGCTCAGTGGGTAGAGCGGTCGTTCGCCAATAGGAAGGTTACAAGTTCGATTCCCAGTCCTGCAGAAGGCGTGTTGAGGTGTCCTTGAGCAAGACACTGAACCCCTAACTGCTCCCTGAGCACCACATGGTGGCAGCTCACTGCTCCTATACAATAGGTCGGGTTAAAATGCAGAGAAATCCAAATGTCCCCCTGAGGGACTGATAAGGGAATCCATTATTTTTAGGCTTATTCCCCCAAGCTTCATGTAAGTCTGAGTCCACCCCCACAACGTGGGGACTGATGGTGACACGTGAAAAGGGCCCCGCTCAGCATCCCTACACCACTCAGCAGTCAGAAGTTTCTTTTCCACATTGCAGTTGAAGTTTCAAGGAGTCAAATTAAATCTGTCATTGATGTGAAATCACATGTGCTTTCAAAAGAGTGCCAGTGGCAGTGTGGCTCCATGATGTGACTTGATGTTAATCATCGTCATCATCTCATCTCCCTATTGGGCAACAGGAGTTTGATCCAAAACAAGTCAGTTGCATCAGCTGAGTGAGTTTGCACTCAACTTGGTTTCTTATTCACGTAGGCCAAATACTACAAATATGAGTCAATGGGGGACGTAAAAAACACATACGCCACATAAATGACTCCTGTGGGCTTCTGGAAGGAACATTTTAGCAGGGATTGCTCAAAAATGCACAGGTTTAAAGTGTCAAACACACTTTTCTGCCATCTGACTCTACACAGTACAGCCAGCTGACAGACAGACTGTGTTACATGAAATCTTCTGCTCTCTGTCTTCAGGCGTCCGTAGATCTTGGATGTGAGCATTGAGAGACTTATGTGTCACCATGAGTACCCATGTTGTGATGGGTGGACACAGACTGAGGTGGAACTCTGGGGATTAAGGGTAGATACCCTTGCCCTGATGCCCCGCGGTGGGTTCGAACCCGCTGCCTCTGGCCTGTCGGTTCCCGAAGCGAGCGCTCTACCACTGAGCTACTGTGGCTCCCATGTGAGCATCGAGGATAGCCCTCTATAGACTCTAGTCTCTGATCTTAAGACTTTGCAACTCAGCTTGTTTGGACTGCTATCCAGCTGGAAACACAGTCCCTGGAAAGTAGTGTTTTTCCTTCAAAGAATGTTTGATTTTTGGATAAAGCCGAGCTAATCTTCTGATTTCTCTTCCTCTGACATCAGGGAAGGTCCAGAAGTCGACAGCCAGCCGTTTCTTCCATCAATACTCGAACAGCCTCTGTCACGGCCCCTCTGTTGTACCATGTGCTGGTCTTCACATTGTCAGAGTGAGAAGTCAGGTGTGGCGTTTTACCGTCTCCGTGCTTCAACAGCTGCAGGTCAGACAAAAGATGTTCATCATCTTTATTAAAACCTGTCAGTGAGAGGAAGCGGTGCACCAAGACCCACATTCTTATCACACAGCCTGCACACAACGAGTGCTGTCTTTCTTTCTTCCTCCACCTATGGGTCTGGGATCCAGCACTGCCGGGACAGGATGAGGGGAGCTAGAGTCTACCATGTTGGATAACCAGAGGATTACATCATGCTTTCACTCTGGTTGTGTTACTGGCACCAACCTCCTCCACAGCCAGGGTCCTCCAGCACAGAGACGAGGACAGAGATGGCAGATAAGAGCCCCAACAGGTCAACCGTCTGTCCATCCGTCCATCCATCCATTGTCAGGTGCTAATCCGAAATCGGGTCCCAGGGTAAGTGGAGCCTATCTCAGTCCTCATTGGGCAAAGGGTGGGGGAATTAAGCAAACACTGTCTTGCTCAAGGACACTTTGACATACAGGGACCGGGGATGGAACCACCAATCTCTGGTTCCCAGGCGACAGTCCTGCCTCCTGATCTGTGGCGCCCCTACACACAGGGGGTTGCTGTGTGCTTAGCTTCTGGGTGAGATAAATAATGGATTCTCTTATCAGTCCCACAAGGGGAAATTTAGAATTCTGATTCTGTATAGGAGCAGTGAGCTGCCACCATGTGGCGCTCGGGGAGCAGTTAGAGGCTCAGTGTCTGGCTCAAGGACACCTCCACATGCTCTCTGTAGGACCGGGAATTCAAACCTGCACCCTTCTGATTACCAGACGACCGCTCTACCCACTGAGCTATGCCGGCCCTAAAGTGAGACCTCCACCCTCTAGCTAGTTCAATCAGCTCTAATGGGACAGTGACGAAGGAACAATTGAATCATACTCAAGAGGCATGAGGAAAGGCCCATCTCGTTAAGGAGCTCGCCATCTTATTTCATTTAGGCTTCATTGGGATCAGGACGCAGACAGCCCTGATGAATCTCAGGAATCTCCCCTAACTGGTGTTTTATAACCCCACTCACACGGTCCGCTCCTCTAATCACATATTATTTCTCGCCCCCAAATCAGCTCCTTCTTCTCTCCTCCTCCTCTGAAATCCTACTCGGCGGCGTGTGGCAGTGGACCGCTGGCCCTGCGACTCCAGTGAGAGGTAGGACCAGAGAACCTGAGGGACTGGAGCACACAGCCGGGACGGGGAGCCAGCAGCACTGTGACCGATCTTTTCTCAGCTGCAGTCTCTGACTTGTAGTCATTTCTCATTTGCGCTCTGTTTTCTTGTACCTTCCAAATCAATAACGGCTCCTTTTGTTCCGGAAAGTCCTTTATGTTCATTTGATGGTGCAGCTTTCATCTGCAACGCTTCCCTAATGAGAGCAGCTCTTTGCTGTTGCACCACAGTGACCAGTCATGGCTTGATGAAGTGAAACGGCTGTGCTGAGCCCAGAGCTGTGGCTGAATGGAGCTGTGGAGTTCATGCCTCCTTCTCTGTCTCCCGTCTGAGACACAGGTCAGAGTTGGCCTTAACAGAGACAGCTGCCTTGGTCAGACTCAGCCAACGGAGCCTCCTGCTGACACACTCCTGCAGGGACTTCATCCAAAGAGTTCCTTGAACAGCTTTTATGGACAAGATTGCAACAACCTCCAGCTGCTCCTCATTCACAAGACGATTAACCTGACATTTACTGCCTCCTAGCCGTGTTTGTGCTCCTTTATGATTTCTCTATTCTAAGCTGATTGATGCTCTTCCACATGCTCCCGTTATTCATTATTCATCACCTTTCCATGGATTGTAAAAACGTCCTCCTCGGTGACGGTCGTCTGTTCTGTATGTCAGACGTGTGTGCTGCAGGACTTTGCTGCAGCGTTCCTCACTTCAGACGGTTCTCCATCTTCTTCTCATACCCCAGCAAGTAAGAGGGCCTGCACGGTGGCTTTGTGGTTAACACTGGTGCCTCTCAATGAAAGGACCCAGGTTTTATCTGAGCTTTAGTGTTCTCTCCCCATGTTTGTGTTACTTCCTCCCCACAGTCCAGCCTGGCGGCTCAGTCCAAGAGCACCGGAGGGCTGCGCTTTACGTGTCGCCATCGGTCCCCACGTTGTGGGGGTGGACATGGACTTAGATGGCTTGAAGCCAGATGTGTTTCCTGGCACCCTGTGGTGGATTCGAACCCGCTGTCTCTGGCTCAGCCGTTTCTGAACTGGGCCCACTAACCACTGGGCTACTGCGGCCCCTCAGAGGAACATTCTCCCCATTTTCTCATTTAAAAACAAACTCCATCTTATTTCTCCCTCAGCCTGTGTCCTCTGTGCACAGGGGGATGTTGCTCCTGGAAAGG
This sequence comes from Regalecus glesne, assembly GCA_900302585.1. Taxonomy (NCBI): domain Eukaryota; kingdom Metazoa; phylum Chordata; class Actinopteri; order Lampriformes; family Regalecidae; genus Regalecus; species Regalecus glesne. Next base: position 10,911 of record OMLC01099539.1, read on the forward strand.
GCCTGATAAGATATCTTCAGTCCAGTCGGGGTGGACCGGTTGCGTTTGCCCTGCTGGGGCTGCTAAATATCCCGAGGCCCATGGGAGAGAACCACACCTCTCCCCGTGAGGCCTTGATCACCACGGGACACCCGCAGCAGTCCTGCTGCTCCTTACCTCTCCTCGCCCCACGCTACGGAACACATTAGCATACCCTGCTTTAAAGAGCCATCACACCTGGGATCACATGACGGGGAGGTTAATGATGCCTTTAAACATTTGTTTTTCACCAAACATGGCTGTCGGATGTGGAGGAGACACGCGGCTGCCGTGGCTTCGTCCGTGCTGCAGCGTGTCACTGACAGCAGAGGATTGTGGGAGTACAGTGCAGCTGTGCGGAGCTCGGTGAGTAATGAGGAGCTCTGGCTGTTGGCAGGCCTGTTGGGTTGTGTTTCCATGCAGCGGAGGAGGAGCAGGGTGTTTTCCACGTGTCGAAGGTTTCAGTGCACGCGTCTCAAAATGGGAATTAATAGAGTAAACATCCACTTGGAGGCTCCAACACTGGCATAGGTGTAAATATATTTGTGCCCCGATGTCATATATATTCATGAATATGTGAATTATTAATTGTCATATCCCTCTAAATGCGCCACCTTGGGGAATGTCACGTTCGCTGGGATTTGTTTGGGGTGTTGAGGTGTAGGACTGACCAGGCTTTACGGTACTCACACTGTTGTCAAGTTATGCCTCAGTCATTGTGTTTAGGATGAGCTCAAAACACTGACAGAAAGGCTTCCCGGGGCCTTTGCTGTTTGGTCTGAGAAGGCCCACATTGATGCCCTGCTGGAGACTTCACTCCATTTCCTCACAAGTCCTCAGCAATGACACATTTTCCTGAGAGCCAGAAGCTGTTTTGACCTGTTCGGTGTGGCGTCTAGCTCCTCCACTCAGCCAGTGTCAGGTGACACGCTGGTGATATTTTCCAGTGGGTAGTTCAAATGCTTTAGATGCTGGATTGGATGTGATCTGAGTTTTATGAGGTGATCCACCGCGGTAATGACGCCACGGCTCCTTTGAGGTCAGCAGACTCACCTTGACAACAGACACAAACCATCCGTGACCACTTGGCACGCCCTGTTCCCTCCTCACTGCATCTGCAGCTCATGCATATGTGGCTGGGATGGCCAGGGCTGGTAATGCCCTGCTCCTCAGCTCTGGTTTAACTGGCCTGGCAGCTGGGATCATGTGAGAGGAGGCCAGTTAGACTCCTCAGGCACTGGGAGGGGCTTTAGATGGTGGCTGATAGCTCCGTGATGGGAGACGGAGTCTTGACTGTTCCGAGTGGGACCTGCACAAAGCTGGGGAGGATCTCTGCTGGTCACGTGTAGGACCACGTTAGCCGGGAGTCCGAGTGACGCCGAGGTCAAAGGGCCATGAAGCACAGGTGATGAGTCACGACAATAAGTATGCCAGGAAAGAAAGGCTGCTTTTAGTGGGAACTGAAATGTCCGAGTCCGTCTGGGCCGCAGACCCCTGCTCTGTCACAGCCTCTTCTCTTAGCTCTACATCAGACCAGCACCAGCTCTTCACAGAGCTCTGCCTTCCCCTCCACTCCCAATATATCTAACACTGGGAAGTCCTCTCCTCACCCGCCCTCCCCTCCCCCCCACGGTGGTGCAGCCTTCGCTGACTCACAGGTCCATGACCTGGTCTGTCTTGGTCCCTCTGCCACGCCGGCCTCGGTCAGCTCAGCCTTCACATCCCACCACTGAAAGGCTCCGAGAGGTGGTCACATGAGACCGACCAAGCCTCAACCACAGCCCCGAGACTCTCGGCTCCAGATCGTCCCTTTGCTTCTCCCACGGCGGGTCAGTTTCTCTCCAGAGCAGCTCGTCTGAGGTGCTGAGCTCCTGAATCCACCATCTTCCCCTCTTTGTGCACTTGTTTGTTTTGGGGGAGCAGAACTTTTGCTCCTTGATTCCACCAGGAGAGCTGGTTGTGTCCTTCAG
>OMLC01099545.1:0-44414 GCA_900302585.1 Regalecus glesne
GCAGCCAAACCCCCTCTAAGCAGAGTTAGTGATGGAGTGTAGTCTGCCTTTATCAGCATCATGTCAAATAGTGATGGAGGAGGTGAGGAGGGACTCAATGATGGGAGTGTATATGTCCACTATCATTGGCTTGGTAGGTGGAACTTTTTCAGTTGCTACATAAGTACATCCTCTGCTGTGCCTTCTTGGACCACTAGAGGTCCTGGGTGATGATGGTGCCCAGGTTTTCCACAAGGATGCCACAATGCTACACAGGGTGATGGGTAAGGGTGGGGCTGGGCACTTCCTGAAGTCCACAACCATCTCAGGTGTCTTTAGAGTTGAGTTTCAAGTTGGTTTGGCTGCACCTGGAACATCCTCTCCAATTCACTTGTTGCAGAGACCATCACTTTCTTCTTCATCCCCCTTATAACAGGATCACACGACCATGATCTCCAAGGCTTGCAGTGTGGATGCTGCTGTTTGGATGATGAAACAGAGGTTTTTATTTAAAACAACAAAATCATATTTTAGTCTATCAGATTAAAAAAATGTCCCCAGTGCTCCAGATGCATCTCTTTAACTTGACTCAACATTGACTTTGTTAAGAGGGGGCGTCCATCTTGCTACTGCCATCCAGGCCAGAGTTGTGAAGGGCTCAGGACGTTGGACTGTTGTCCAATGGACACAATACATTTGCCATAAAGGTCAGCAGTTTTACCACTGACCCCTTGTTGGCCTCTTTTATGTCTTTTTTTTGCTCTGTCATCCAGTTTGTAAAGAAAGAGCAGATCTAAACCATTGGCTGAGCCATACGGCCTCTGGTTCTTCATGACGGTGTGGACTGTTCCCTAGATTCCACCTTCAATGTCGTCTGTATCTTCCCCTGACATGGAGACATATCTGTCTACAATTGTGTTTCTCTTTTGATTGATCAACAAACTCTTTGTCCAACACGGACGTCTCCCCTGTGACATACATCGAGCAGCAGAGGAACTCTATAAAACGGGATTTTACTGTGAATCTGCTTTCGACATTTACCCTCCATCTCTGTTCACAACAAACACAAATGGGGCCAATTTGGTTTTAATTGGACTGATTTACTATCACCATAGCACGACTGCTTTACTTTTATCTACACAAACGTTATATATTCGTATTTGTGATGTTTTGAAGTAGATCAGGAATGGGGGTGACAGCTCCCCAGGTAGGGTGCTCGTCTAAGTATTTGGAAGGTTGATGGTTCGCTCCCCTATTCCCTCAGAAAGTGTGTCGACGTGCCCTTGTATGCACTGTCACCATAAAAATATTATTATTACAGTCCCTTCTGCCCAATTTCCAACAACAGATTGACTATTTTAATTCGCATGTGTACTACGGGCTTTTGTTTTGAAAAAACCCGGAGCGGAAGTTTCCTTAATCACCCACGTCGCAGATTGTTGCTCAAGCTAGCTGAGGGGCTTCAATTGTGGTACCGTAGGGAATAAATGAAATAAAAGGGACGAGTTGCTCAACAAGAAGTTGTGAACCAACATTTTCCCCGCTCGTCCTCCTTGTCTCGTAAGGACTGTCTCCGTACCCTGATCTGAAGCCTTTTTGAGCGAAAGCTTCCCAGTGATAGTCGCTTTAGGAATACAACTCTTATCCGAAGAACCAGCTGGACTGCGCTTTCTTGGAAGTTGTCAGAGGTAAAGTCAGTTTGGTTTGCTAATATTTGTTTGCTCATTCATTTGCTTTTTGTTTAAAATGTTAACTTGACAGGCTCAGTGTCTTGACGCATGCTCAATAATCCAGGTGTGGAAATCACAAAAAAGAGGTGAAGTGTATTCAGCTCTGACTGAAGAAGTCACCTAGTGAGTTTCTTAATAAACTTCTTATCCAGTTGAACGGATTCACCTCTTTTTGTGATTCACACCAACTCAGGTTCAACATACGGTAAATCGTTATCATGATAGGTGGCATCCAGAAATGTAGTATAGTAGTGTCTCATATTAAGCCCGTAGCCGGATAGAAACTCACTGAATTGGCATAAAGGCTCTTTATGGCAATAACCTACGTGGCTCACTGAAATGAAAGGCTCTTTATTCGTTATTTGGCTGGAACGGTGGTTTCGCTGAGGTACCTACAGAGCAGTCAGACTTAATTAAAGGAACCGTGCTTTATTTCAACATCTCTGTGGGTAGAGCGGAGAAACACCTAAATCTAACTTTGAATCCGATCTCTTTTTTTGGAAGAAATTATTTGTTTTAAGTGACCCGAGTCAAATCTGTTGTCTGGATTTAAATCCAAGGGTGGGAACTTTATTTTCTTGAGGCGTGTTGCATTGATGGTTAGTCTATTCAAACGACTTTATAGGTTAGATTAGTACTTCTCTTGACTTCAGTTGTAAGGCATGTGACCTCTCCCTTCTGATCTCTTTTCCTCCAGATGTTTCAGATAAAAAAGATCTGCTGCATCGGAGCAGGGTATGTGGGGGGGCCGACATGTAGTGTGATCGCTCAGATGTGTCCGGAGATCACGGTGACTGTTGTGGATGTCAATGAGTCAAGAATCAAAGCTTGGAACTCGGATACTCTGCCCATATACGAGGTATGGATCTTCTGTCCCTGTCCACACAAGCATAGCTTTAAGATAGGACACTGTAAATGGCAAGTGTCTGTGTTATATGTCTAATTAGACTTTGAAATTCATAATAATAATGATAATTCATCTCTTTGTAACCTTCTTGTCATATTTTACCTTTTATTCTCCTGGATTGCCATTTCTCTCTCTCCCTCTCTCTCTCTCTCTCACACACACACACCCCGTCTCTCTAGTGATAATTGTGTAACTGAAATCAGTAGAATTTAATATTTTAATCTTTTGTCAAAGTCATCAGCATTCTGGCAACTATTTCAGCCACTTTTACCACATTCACTGCTCAGCTGTTAAATTCTCAGGAAGTAAGGATTGAATCCTTGTTGGCTAATCAGTTCCAGATCCTTCAATTTCACAACTTAAGCTATTGCTACATTTATATTTTAACTAGAGCCACAAAATATGGCTCATGGATGACTAGTATTTTTGTAAAGGGTGAGCAATGACAGTTATAGACATTTGATTATACATGTCTTTCTTTGCTTCATTTTTGTGCCCTGGATTCTTAAACACACCCAGATTTCCCCTGTCCCACTCATCCCCTCCCCCACACGATCCTTTACTCACTTCTTTTTTTTTCTTTAACATCCTCCCCCACACCTCATTTCTTCCCTTCTCCCTCTAGCCTGGTCTGAGAGAAGTGGTTGAGTCATGTAGGGGCCGGAATCTGTTCTTCTCCATGGATATAGACTCGGCCATTAGGGAGGCTGACCTTGTCTTCATCTCTGTAAGTCCACCTTGACAGCCCTTTACCTGGCTGCATAGAAGAAGCAGACCAACAGATAAAAGTTTCTTTCACGCACTTCTCTAAGTTATTAAACGATTTCTATAATTGATGACTGAAGTGATAGATATCATCTATCCATCACATGTACAAAAATACATATGCTTAAACAATTGAATGGAAATGGTTGTACCATGTTTTGTGTAGGTAAATACACCTACGAAGACTTATGGCATGGGGAAGGGCCGTGCAGCTGACCTCAAGTTTATTGAGGCGTGTGCCCGACGTATTGTAGAGGTGTCTGATGGCTACAAGATTGTCACAGAGAAGAGTACAGTCCCAGTGCGAGCAGCAGAGAGCATCAGGCGGATATTTGACGCCAACACTAAACCCAGCCTTGACCTCCAGGTACGTTGTATTTGTGTCACATGTACATATTCATGTTTTTGTCTGTGTGCTTGCAGACGAATTACTCTGTTTTCCCACCATGCACGCTATGGCTGAATGATTTGGGAAAATCATCTCATTCTAATTTTCTTTAGACTGATTTTGCAATGGCCATTTAGTATGCACTTTTTGGTTCATTATTTTCCGTGTTATCTACTAAACACAAGCAATAAATCAATCTATAGTATGACCGACACAACAGTCAACATGTAAACTGCTCTTTCCTATAGGCCAGGCCTTTATAACACGATGAAATAAGATGAATCGATGGATGAATTAATATGAATAACATATCTAACGATTGAATAGTATAAAGAAATAACTTCAATCATAGTGGAATATTGACTGATGGGTTTTACTCTAAGTCTTGTAAGTATGTATTATGTTAATATGTTATGACCTTAAGGAACCAGCAGATCTACAAAATAGCCTGTTTTCCCTGCTGCCCTCAAGGAGGAGATCCAGGATTCTCAAACACACACACACACACACCAGCAAACTGAAAAGCAGCTTCTCTCCTCAGGCCACAAGAGTTCTTAATAGATAACACACACAAATACTTAAAAATAAATTCCCGATGGCGAATGTCAGGCCAGCTGCAATGTTTTCCCCATCCTGGTTACCCAGGAAGCAAACAGTCTGAAGATGGCAAGTTTTGAGGTCGAATTCTTCATTAATGAAACATATGGTCAGACTGATAGGGTTTCACTGTGTAGCTTATCTGTGGTAGTAGTGATCACTCTGCTGCTTATGGCTCTGCTACAACTGCCTGTGTGTTTTCTATAGTTCCAGTAATGCAACCTGGCTAAAGTATGTGTGGACATTATCCTGTAACATTTATCCAGTGTCGTTACCAAAACTGTAAACCTGACCGTAAGGCCCTTCATCACTATTTTGAAGAGCATCATAGCTTTCCCTACGGATGCCACTATAATCGGACAATTTTGCGGTACCGTTTTGAATCTTGTTCATACAGAGATATACTAAGATAAGATATTTTTTTATTAGTCCCACAGGGGTAAATTACAGTGTTACAGCAGCGGAGTGGAAAGCACAGTAGGAGAGGCATCACATCTAGAACATAATATGTAACCTAGACTATAACTAGACAAATACTCTTGAACATTTGGGTCAGTGATGCCTGCCGAGTGGTATTTGGCCTACTTGACACACTGGTAATTGGCCTTTTTAAGCATGCAATAGTCATACATGGCCTTGTGATTCTTTCTTAAAGGTTGAAACGATTTTTAGTGTTGCCCTGTGTTGTACCTATGGTGGCAAGGCACATTCTACACAATACCTGACTTTCTGCAGCATCTTTCCTATTTCAAACTAGCTCCAGGCAACCAATGTACTGCTCCTCTTTGATAGTGAAGTCACCTCTTCAGAGTTCAGTTCTGCCGAGGCTATTTTCACACGATGGCAACATTCCTGGTAGAATCAAAGTGTAGCATGGCAAGTTAGTTTTCTTCTTTCAGTGCTCGTTCTCGTACGTCACATGAGGTAAGGCAGCATGTGTATATGTGAACCTCACGTGGCCAGGTGTCTCCAACCTTTTGTTCGGGTTATACTGTGCAACATTGAAAAAAACCAACTTTTGTTTAAATTGCAGCCTTTGTGAATTTGAATAGATTTTTTTTTGTTACATACCAATGTTAGTTTGAATTTGATTAATTGTTTAGCTCTAATGCATGCTTCTGGAATCTTAACCATGTGTGAAGGTGCTGTCCAACCCAGAGTTTCTTGCGGAGGGAACGGCAGTACGGGATCTGAAGGAGCCTGATCGTGTCCTGATTGGTGGAGATGAGACAGCAGAAGGTCAAAGGGCAATCAGGGCATTATGTGCTGTCTATGAGCACTGGGTCCCAAAAGCACGCATAATAACAACCAATACATGGTCATCCGAGCTCTCCAAACTAGTGAGTGTCATTGGAAACATTTTTTAATAAGCTTGCCATGTAAATATATGAGAATATTATTCGGTATGAACCAGAATATGACTTCGTTTTTAGGCAGCCAATGCATTCCTGGCCCAGCGAATCAGCAGCATCAACAGCATCAGTGCTCTATGTGAGGCCACTGGAGCAGATGTAGAGGAGGTTGCTAAGGCTATTGGGATGGACCAGAGAATAGGCAGCAAGTTCCTCAAAGCCAGCATAGGTAAGGACTATTTACAAATAGCAGACCTACAATTGATCTATCTTTCATCTATTTACCATCTATCTGATCTAAGTGTCACTTTCCATCTCGTCCCTGTATCACTCCAACCAGGTTTTGGTGGCAGTTGTTTCCAGAAGGACGTGTTAAATCTGGTGTACCTGTGTGAGGCTCTCAACCTCCCAGAAGTGGCTTCCTACTGGCAGCAGGTGGGAATCACATAGAATTGGACATTTCATTTCTCAATTTCTTTATCTCAGCATTACCACTTTACTTTTGGCTCCATCTCAGGTCATAGATATGAATGAGTATCAGAGGAAGCGGTTTGCCTGCAGGATTATTGACTGTCTCTTCAACACAGTCACGGGCAAAAAAATTGCTCTCCTGGGCTTCTCTTTCAAGAAAGACACAGGGGATACCAGGTAGGGCCGTTTCCACTTTTAACTCCTTTCTCTTGTTCTACATTTCCAGCTTATCCTAACGCATTTCTTCTTTTGTGCAGCTAGGTCATCTTTCAAACTTAAAAGTTTCCTTTGGTTGCCTGCATAATCATGTGAACTATAAACCTGCCTTGTTTATTGATCAGTGTGCATTAAGGGCCAACTTTTGAACCTGGACCTAACTTTTGAACTATTACCTGGTGACTTTTGTAAATGGGCACTCTCTGCTTAAGTCACTGAGCTTTGAAATATTCCAACTCATTCTTTTGTGTATGTTTCTTTAATCTTAGGGAGTCCTCTAGTATCTACATCTCTAAGTATCTGATGGATGAGGGGGCTAAGCTTTACATCTATGACCCCAAAGTTCTCAAGGAACAAATCATCCATGACCTCTCCCAGCCCAACACATCAGAGGACAACTCTCAAAGAGGTACTGTCTGTGTGACCACGTTTACTCAAGTTTCTATGCATGCTCTGAAAGTTCAATGCCTAAATTATTGATCCTTGAAAGGTTCAGGTTTGGTGGTCGGGAGCTGTATTGAAATGTCTTCAAACGTACAGGGAGCAATGCTCTGTTTTGATATATTCAACACATTTTATGAACTTCAAGCCCATTCTCAGTTCAGACCATATGGGGAGCTCTGAGCTCTTTAAATGAAGACTCCTTTAATTAAAAATGAATATGACAAAAACTTGGATTCCCAAGTTGAAGAGGAATGAAACTGAAGAATTTATAGAGAGAAATCTTCATTGTCTGTGTAAGTTTAAACTGTACAACTGTCTTGTTTAAAAGGGTTGAAATAAGTCACTTGATAAATATGAGCCCTGGTCTTACATTTCTACTGTGTGTGTGTGTGTGTGTGTGTAATTAATTGGATTTTGTTAATGCTTCACACAATCACCGGCTGTCTAATGAGCCCAACAACAAAGAACTTTTGGAGATATAGATCCGCTACTTCCATGTTTTAAATCATGCAATGTACCACAAAAAAGAGATGAATCAGTTCAACTGGATCAGAAGTTTATTTGGAAACGTTTCCAAATAAACTTCTGATCATGCATTAAGACATCATGCAATGTGATTTACGAGGTCAACATCTAGTGGGGGGGGGCTGTATGGGGCAAAGTAATAGCGTATATACATTTAGTCAAGGGTGTTAGCTATTTATAATTACAAAGGCATATATATACATACATACATGCATATATTAATCATATTGAGTCACCCTAAACTTAATTAGTACTACAGTATTAATTTAGGTCAACATTCTAGGCAACAAATACTTGTCCAAGGGTTTGGTGACACTTGTCTCTAACAGACGTTATGTAGAAACAGCATGATGTTCAAGATGCCAGTGGTGTCTGTATGTTGGGGGGAAGTATGTGAGGATACTTAGGTTGATACCCTGATGACTCATCTGATAGTGTGTGTGTGTTTCTTCAGGGTCCCTGAAAGGTTAGGGTATAACCGAGAACCAAAACTGGATATCCATGTTGTTGTTGTCGTCAGTTCTGCTTTTAACCTAACTAATAATGTGATGTCAAGATTAGGTGCTGAACATTTTGAATTGATGTGATCACTGCGTCTCAGGGTGGAGAGACTGGTGACTCGTACAACAGTCAATATGAGTGTTTTATTTTGTTTCCAAGTGTCAGAGCTGGTGACCGTTACCAACGATCCTTATGAGGCCTGCCAAAGTGCACACGCATTGGTCATCTGCACCGAATGGGACATGTTTAAGGTCAGCAAGACCAATTCTTGTCTTCTACCAACTTTATATCTTTAGTGGTGAACAAATTGGTGGTAAAATAAAGCAGTTTTATTTTGATTGATGTGAATTTGGAATGTGTCCTCCTATTTATCCAAAGGAGCTGGATTATGAGAAGATTTATAAGAAGATGCTAAAACCAGCATTCATTTTTGACGGTCGACGAGTGTTGGACCATCTTCACCCTCTTCTGCAGAGCATAGGCTTCCAGGTGAGCAAACGGAGCAGGTCATTTGTCCCATGTAAATATGCCATTCCCCAATGAGATTTGAGCCACATCATGGGTTAACAAAAGTGAGTTGTTTTGTCATTAAACAGATATGGACGAATGAGCAGCTTGACCGCAAGCAAAGACGATTGTTTTTTTTTGTTGTTGTCTGTCCTCAGATTGAGACCATTGGTAAAAAAGTGACATCAACACGAATCCCCTACACTCCTTCAGCTGTATGCGGTCGAATCATCAGTGAACCTCCCATCAAGAAAGCCAAAGTCTGAAACCAACTCCAGCCCTTTCTCTCTCACATACATGCACACAAACATTCCATTCCCACCCTTTCCACAGCTGGTGTGAACCATTTCAGCTAAGACTCCAAACCTTCCGCTGTTGGCACATGCTTTATAACCACAAATAGTTATTCAACTATTTTCACACTTAAATCAGGCTAAAATGTCAGTTGGCTAGGGGAAGAAGTTTGACGCAGAAAGTTATTGAGGGTGAACATGGTTGAGGTTTTGGTCTCCAATGAGGAACATACCAGGCATCTTACATTGCTTATGTCATTCCTTTGGGGTTTGTTCATTTTACATTTCAAATGCAAGCAGTTGCACATGGAAATTGTCCATTTTGGATAGTTTTATGAGCAGTATCTGATAATTTGTTTAGAAAAATATCATTTCATATAGTTTATTAATTCTAATCGAGTATTGTCAAAACAATGGAAATTTTATACATTTTTAAAAGTATTTTTATAAACCATCTCCTGCTGTATGTCAATTGGTTATGTTATGCGTGTCTGATTGTTTATTAAATGGGCCCATGTAATAATAAAATGTTCTGTCCCAAGCCTTTTTTTACCTTATTCAGAGATCAAACTAGACTGAACAATTAAAACAATAAATTTATATTACAATTTGAAATTCAATAGACTATATCAGAATTACACATTGTGACTAATTTACAATTCTTCGTTGATCCGAGTCTACACGACACCCACGATTTTTCATGTTTTCAGTTGGTAGATGTCATCCCTCTAACCCAGGGCTGGGCTAAATGATCCAGAAAGGGGCGGTGTGGGTGCAGGTCTGTGTTCCAACCAAGCACTTCCAACAAGACGATTGGTTGACTAATAGAGTCAGCTGTCTGAGTGCTTGGTTGAAACAAAGACTTGCACCCACATCGGCCCTTTCTGGATCACTTTGCCCATCCCTGCTCTAACCGCTCTCACTTGAAGCCTTGGCTCCCTACAGTTGCTCCTAAGGGGTGTGGCTGTGAGCATGGGTGTGTCATTTGGAAGATTTCAGGAGGCCTTGAGGCAACAAGACATGGAAGCACAGCTATAGTTCAAACCTAGACCACTATTTTATGAGCTAGGTCAAGCAGGTAAAGGCCCGAGTTATCTACACGACAAACTCCCGAGTGGACACAAGCTTTAAGACTCCCTCAAATACACATCAATGTGGCCTCCCAAGTAAAAAACACAAAAAGCTAATTACAACACTCATGCCGTGACTTTTGATCAATTCTGATTACTATTGTTCATGTCTATTCTGTCTGACCATTCTTTGAGTTATTTATACTGACATTTCTTGGTTAATCATTCTCTCTCTATATATATATATGTATATGTATGTGTGTGTCTGTGTATATATATATATATATATGTGTTTGTGTGTGTAAATATATATATATATAAAACTCTGCTGTTAAAAGATGCAGTAGTGGAGTAAAAAGTCTCAAAGCCTGTGATCTCATAGGAAAGACTGCAGAGATAGAGGGAGGAAGTCTGGTGACTGGTGGGCAGTATCAAGAATTAACAAGGGGGTCTTATGCTCTTCACTCAGCAATGGTGGCTTCTGCTTTTCTCTTCTCCAGTAGGTTCTTCAAGAAGAACTCTCCTGTGGAGAAAAGAATGTCACAGATGCAAACCACTTCTATTGTTAAGACCAAGTAAGTATGTACTTTGTGAATTTGTACTTGGTAAACTTATACATCATTTTAATGAGCACGATCCCATCAAGGACATATTTCAATATGGAATTGAAAGGAACTCATAGTGGGAGAAAATTTTAGCGAGCCATTGTGGGGGACTCGCATGTGACAGAATACTGAGTTTTCCATTGATATACCTAAAATTGTCCAACGTTTCTAGTAAAGAGTTGCTATCAGTGTTTTGATAGCCCCCAACTCTCCCCAGAGATGGATTGCTCAGTATTTGAAGTGAGCGAGTGATTTCCTCTCCAGGTTTAAGAGTTAATTTGTATCCAAAAACAGTACAGACTAACATGTCAAGACTGCTCCAAACAGAGGGTTAAAACAGAAAAAGGTCATTTAACGCTTGTCAGCCATATAAACTGAGTGTTTGTGTGCGTTTTCTCACCTGCTTTATAAGAGGATCTCACCAGGGGCCCACTGGCAGTATAGACAAAGCCCATTTCATTACCAACCTTCTCCCAGTGGGCAAAATTTTCAGGTGTTACATACTCCTCCACCTAGACACACAAACACACAGTTTGACAAACAGTCGCATATTTATACAGCATACCTTGTGAGGCTGATAAAGGAATAATAATAATTAATAATAATAATAATAATCACTCCTGTGCTGTGGACAATGTGGAAGTAGGATATAATTTCTAGACTACTAACCTTGAGGTGGCGTTTGGTTGGCTGCATATACTGGCCCAGTGTGAGACAGTCCACACTAGCATCCCGTAGCTCTGCAACAACGTCAACACAGTAATGAGCTCAGGAGGTATTTCTATATCACATCAGAACGGTACATGTGTGTGCATGTGTGTATACACATACCTCTCAGGGTATTCATTATCTGCTGGTCAGTCTCCCCTAACCCCAGCATAATGGAGGTCTTTGTGAGCACAGTGGGTTTGACCTTTTTGGCATGTTTGAGGACACTCAGGGACTGGTCAAAGTTTGCTCTGGGGTCACGCACATGCCTGAGGATGAAAGGGGACAAAGCATGTACACTTACAGAAAAGTGGTCCCTGTATGCGTAATTCATGAAATGCTTGTAGGAATTATGTGACTTGTACAACTTCTTTCATCAAAATATTGATTTAAGTTTCTTATAGATTACTTCTATATTCTAGTATGTCATATATTAATGGCAAGAATGGGGATATGTCTTGATTGGCCCAACTACTGATCAACATTAATCAATGTCTTTAATACCCTGCCAGTGACTTCTTCCCCAATACAAGCTTAATTGCCCCCCCTTGTGGCAGATATGTCAACGACAGACTATTAGACAGTAAACAAACAAAAATAGTCAAATTAGTTGCAGCAGGTCATTTGGACACAGGTTTGAAACAAAACAGAAGCATGTTTCAACATTCATCTTGATGTCTTCCTCAGCTCTCAGTCCAGTAAGTCCCTTTTAAAGGAACAGAGCTGTAAATGAGGGTGCCCACAATGAATGGGGAAAAAAGAAATCCTACAATAGATGAGAAGAAAAAGACATTGCCAAGCATTTTTCATTTCATCAATTTTAGCATTGTTTTTCACCATGCTTTGTGATTACCTTAATTTCCATCTCTGATTTTGTGAAAAGGGAACGGGGTGGGTCACATACTAGAGTGAGAGCTGAGGATGACTTTCAGATGAATGTTGAAATATACTCCTCTTTTGTTTAAAACCTATGTCCAGATGACCTGGTGCAACTGTTTTGACTTTGTTGACTTCGACTAAGTAGTTTATTGAGCTTTAAAATATTTTTAAAATAAAAATAGAGTTAATTAAAATTTACATTTATCCACGCAGCTGGGTGTTCGAATCCCGGCTGCGCCGTTTCCAACCATGGCTGGTGGTCCATAGTTAGTGGTGCATACTTGGCTAAATAAATAAAGGTTAGGTTGGATAAAGGATTCTAGGTTCACTAGTGTCCCCCTTTGGGTCATTCGGGCGCTAGTGGTTAAGTGAAGGGAAAGTACTGCTCTGTTCTCCTCTGACGGCCAAACACTGTGTTTTCCCCGCGAGATCATGATGTGTGAAATAGCGAGGGCTAGTGGTCATGTGACTTGGAGGAGAAACATGCTATGGCTTTCTCCTTCCTGTTGATGTTTTAGAGGGGCATCATAACAACAGATCCAGTGATCGGCAAACATTTTTTCGGGTGGGGAAAAAAATAGAAATAAATGTAGAAAAAGAAAAGAAGAGAGAAAAAAAATCAAGTATGATTTGATTGTGAATGTTTTAAAGTCTTACATGAATTATAGTACATACCTTTGCAGTTCACGGACCGTCTCCACATTATGGGCATACACGTCCAGCCCCGACAGAGCAATTTTCTCTACCGATGCCAGATCACCACGAAAATCAGGGGTAAGACATTCTACCAGGATACGAGGGTTTCTAGATGGGGAATACCAACAATGGTGGAAGTTTGGAACTGTGCAATACTGCTAAATTGATTAAATATGAAATGAAAATGAACAAAATGGCAGGCAAATAGTAAGTTTTCATAGTCTCCTCAGATGGTTTTGAGAATCTCACAATAAAGAATTCAATGTCATTCACTTGGGTTGTACTACATTTTGATGCATGCGAGAGATGTAAGGTATGATGACGGGGTTCATTTTACCTTTCTTTCAGGTTAGAGACAGTCTGAGCAAAGTGTGACGCCCCTCCATCAGCAATATCTGTCAAATCATGCACGCAAGAATACCATTACAAGAGTTATTCGTGAGAAAAGTGTTAATGTGTCATTGTTAGTTAAATATTGAATCCCTCCGTGGCTGTTATTAACCGCTTCAGGGGAAAAATGGGATAAGTAAAAAACAACAACAAAGGAGTTTCATTTGGGACACACATCTAGTGTTCCCATTCTCTGCCAACATCTTTACCGTAAGCTTTTGTGGCTGTGTTCTGAGATGAAGCCATTAGTATGCTAATATGTAACTAATACCTCTCAGTGGAGCTATAACAAAAATTGTTTTTGCTAACTAAAAATATTGAGTCAACTTTAGATCAAATAAGCCTATTGCATTGATGGCTATGAAAAAAGCACAAATGTGTGAAAAAGTCAGACATTTATTACCATCTCTGTCTACAGATGTTAGTACCACATAGTCCAGTCCCCATGCAGCAATGGCCTTGGCTGTATTGTAAGGCTCTTGCGGGTCCAGAGAAGGGGGCTGGCGGGCAGTCTTCACTGAGCAGAACCTGCATCCACGAGTACACGTATCCCCCATCAGCTATAGAGAGATGATGAAAGAGAAATATAAGTATTTTGATCAAAAACAGGAGGATTAAGGCTGTTACATATGGAATCTAAGGTATGCTGTTGCTTGACTGTTACAATTCATAGTTTGGTGACGTATAAGCACTTCTCCTTTGTGATTCTATAGACGTGTGGTTGGTCTTTAGCTTGGCCTGTTTCTTTCTTTTATGTGTAATTTTTAATTTCATTTGCATTATCTATTTACTCTTCTTTTTCATGATTGTATGTATAGCAGTTTATAACCATGTTTTTTAGTGTATATTAACCTACTGGCATATTTGTCTTTGTTGATAAAGATAAAGACAAGTTAAAACTCATAAAGGTGAAACTGCTGCCGACATTGTTCATCAGCTAATAGATCAAGGAGTTTTAAAAGTAAATACACTGGAATATGTTAATAGATTTACCATAATGGTAGCTGTGGCAGTGGCATACTCTCCTCCTCCCCAGCACTCCCCAATGTTGGGACACCTGGCTTCCTCACACACCTGATGACAGATGAATAATTTTAGTACAGCCTTATGAATTTTGTATATCTTGCTATATTTTCTGATAAAGTCCTTTGATGGGTGGCTGAATTGACGTTTATCTGGTAACTATTGTTTTCATTTAGCTCTCTGGATAAAATTGTGATGTACGGCTGAATGAACTCTAGGTTGTTTAACAACTAAACAATTAAGTCATTACTAGGTCTTCTTTAGACCTTAAAATAATTGTAATGACATATTTTGTCCAAGAATACACTGATAAGTGTATTCTTAGCGAAATACATTTGTTTTGTTATCCATCTGTTGAATGCAAATAACAGAATGAAGTAATATAATGCAATAATGTAGATGCTCTTTCAAGATTCTTGAAGCTTTTTGGAAATTAATTTAATCATTCCTACAGTATGCAGGTTCAGGTTTCTCAGAGTATTTTTCAGTTTATTGTAGTTCTTCCCCATTGGGATCTCTGTCTTCAGCCATGGAGGAAGCCTCAACCTATCAGAAACACAATGAAAATTTGACTTTAAAATGCAAACTGAAATCACTGTGTCTTGGTTTGTCCCCATGAGTTATGTTCAGTTTATCTGGGACTAATGGTGGTTTGGCGTCAGCCACTCTATTCAGGACATAATTTGATTAGCCAGGTAGCCAATAACATCTGGATTTGAAATGAATAATCTGGGTACCATAGTGAAAACCAAGGGATAAACAGCAGGTAAAAAGGTTTCATTGTTTTCACTCTTCCAATCTGTTTTGTGAAAGGAGCTCATACCTTACAGTAAATCAATTAAATGCATAGCTGTGCAAATCTTTTTTCCAAAATAAATTTCCATACAGCAATTAGTAATTGTTAATCCCATATGTCTGATTTTTGGATAAGTCTGGTTGAATTAGGACATTTAGCTCAATGGTGGTTCAACAAAGTTTGGACCATTTCTAAAGCTGGCCTGGACAATGGGCTATAGGTCAGACCGACCATATTCTTGGCCTTTGGAAAAAGGCTTATAAGAAGTAGTCATGTGAATCTGAGTTCAAATAATGGTTTTCCCTGTAAGAGTCAAATATATTGAAATATAGATCATCACTAACAAGACAGGCATTCAGTCCCCCAGTTCCTTATAGATTTATTCCTCATTGGAGGGAATATCTGAAATAGGCCTTGAACCAGTCAGATAGCCCCTGTTGAAGCATCATATGAGCGGAGAAATCTCAATCTCTATTACATATAAATACAGACTAAAACATCCAATGTCTTATTTCAACTTGCCATCATTTTATTGATTTAACCTCAGTATTGACACATAATATACCTTTCTCCCTTCTGCCTCTTAAGGTTCCCTCTGTACTCTGCCCAATTGTGTTTATCTGATAGTTCTCCAGAAATAAAGTCTTGAAGATCAGGCCCGTCAGCACTTAGTTGCTCCTTCTTTCTGTCAGTTTGGATCGGGGAGGATTTGGTCACTGTTGACATACACTTGAGATACACCTGTAGAAGAAGAGGTGCTAAGCCATCAAAGTGTCTTGATGCATCCTCAATAATCCAGGTAAGGAAATCACAAAAATAGGTCAATCGGTTTATCTCTAAACAACGTTTTATTGAGAGAAACGTCTCATCCGAATAACTGATTCACCTTTGTTGTGGTAATCAATGTGTCATTTCATGTTTATTTGGGGATTCGACATCTTCTTTTATACGAACAAATTAACTAATTTGTGTCATGCAACAAATTTGGTGAATCATTTGGATTAATACTCCGTGATAAAACTATCAGTTCAGTTATGAAACACAGCACCGTCTCGTAATCCATGGCCAATGGTCACTCTCATGACGTTAGCATTAGCATACCTGGATAGCTAACTCAAGAAAGGAATACACTGTCCAGAACTTGTGATATTGTATTGCAGTGAGATTAAATACTTACATACGGACTGCATTTGTGGCCCAACCAGAGTCGATTGTTTGAAAAACGACCTGCAACAAAACAACTTTGTTTCACCAACGCCATGACTTGACCAACACAGCCTGTCATTGACAACAATCGATGAGCGACTACTTTGGTCTGAAATTGAAAAGGAAACTGGAATAAGGCACATCTGAACTGAAATTTCCAATTTTTAGTCTCTCACAAAATATAGTTAGAACGAGAAACGGGTGTTCTATGGTACAAAATAGTAATGCAACAATCATAAGTTCATCGATTGTCTTGTAATGCCTGGCAACGTGACGTCTGTAAACTACATGGACGTGATGACGTCCTTCCTTCTTCCTTTCCCCTGCTACCGGTGAGGTGAGAATATCTAAAAATGTTGTCCCGCTAATAATCTAACATCATCAGTGTTCATCAAACGAGGCTTTTGAGGCATTTTTTCCCTTCCAGTCATGAAATCACAAAGCTACAGTACAGACGCTGTATTTTTTTATAATAGCGTTTATAAAGCTGCATATAACGTCTTGTTTTTCCGTGGATCCAACGATCCCATACTAGGCCTAGCCCTAGCCTGACTTTAGCTAGCAAGCTACGTGTCACAACGCACAAGGATGGGTTAATGGACTAAACTTAGATTAACAGTGCCTTAAGTGGAACGAAACATCTAATATACGTCATCTTTAAACCTTAACTTAACTGTGGGGATAGTGGTTGCTTTTGTATTGTTGTACTCGCTGAGTTAGTAGTAACGTTTAGCTAATAGGTAATATTAGTAGCTGCCTCAACCACTGTGATATAATTCAAAAACTTGTCATTTGACATGCACAACTATATTGCAATTGTCAGCCTAAATATCAGAAAAAGGTGTAAAGGTCACTTAGAAAAATTCATATTTTGATAACGGGCAGCACAAATAGAAACGAGTTGAATTAATGACAAGTTCAGAGTAGAGAATGAGTTCAAAATTGAAGCAATGTAACGTACAAAATACAATAGTGATAAAGTTCAAATTATGAGGTACAAATACTTTAAAAATGCAGTAAAGGTGAAGTGGACAGGTAGAGTGATTTTTATATGTATGTAAATGTTGCTATCACTACATACCCAGTGGTGGAAGCACCTTTGGCCAGATTGAGATGTCTGAGTTCATTAGCATCATAGACTTTGGAAAGAAGCTGTTTTTCAGTTTTCGTTTTTTTAAATTCTGCATATGCAGATTGATCGGAAGCACCTACCTGATGTGAGGGGCTTGTGTTGTCAGTGTGCAATGTCTCCTAATGTCCTTAGTCCGCCCCACACAGCAAATGCTGTGAATATGTACAAGTGATCCCAGTTCAATGCCAACAATGTCCTTTGCTATTCTCACAATACGCTGTAGGACAGTTCATGGTTTGAACTGGTGACTGATTCTTAGATTGTTTTTGAGAAAAGTTTTTTAAGATGTGTAATAACTTTTAGGCCATTTTTGTCTGCTAAAGCCTCTTACTATGCCATTAACTGCATTAGTTAGAATGGTGTTTAGATAAATCTCATCCTTGACAAACAACTTGAACACATAGTGCAAAGGGTCAAATGTGTCTTGTATTTGAATTTTATTGCTTTAATCAACTTAGAAACATTAATTAAATCTTTTTATTTTAGAATGAAGACCATTCTCAGCAACCAGACTGTAGACCTCCCCGACAATGGTAAGACTTTATCACTTAAAGTGATTTTTGGTCATCAGTTGAACCATCATCAAATCTTTAGTTATCTTAAGTTCCGTAGGATTCCCAATAAACATTAATTACATCACAGTATGTCTCTGGGCTTTGTTTCCCCATGGGCAGACTTTGCCAGATATTTATATACTATGTGCTTTTGCAGTCGAGGTGAGATTGAAGGGCCGGACTGTGGTCGTCAAGGGTCCCCGTGGCACACTCCGAAGGGAGTTCAACCACATCAACCTGGAGCTCAGCCTATTGGGCAAGAAACAGAAGAAGGTAAGAAAGATGGCCTCAGTTTAGTCTGATTTCTCAGAATATGTGAAAAGATGCATAAAGGTACCACAAAGATTTTAAATGAACTAAGTTTTGGGTATGATAATGGGGTGATGGGACAGGAGCTAACCACGTTATTTGAGGGGATGGATGTTGATGGATGTGAATTTGTGGCTTTACTGAGATGTCATGATTACTCTGGGTAATGGTGGTGTTTACATTAGACTAAAAAACTGAAGCTTTGATTCGAATTAAGGTTCAAGAAATTATTTACTTAGCCTTCAGATGTGGGTCTTACAGAGTGGCTGTTCTTTTGTTTTTTTTTAAGTTGGTTTTCTGTGTCAAGAGGGTCTTTGCGGTGGTGTTATTTGTCTGTCCTAATTTGGTCAATTCTGTATCATATTTTCTGTTCAGCTTCGTGTGGATAAGTGGTGGGGCAACAGGAAGGAGCTTGCTACAGTCCGTACTATCTGCAGCCATGTCCAGAATATGATCAAGGGAGTCACTATGGTAAGACTGCCACTCTTTAATGTATCTGACTTTGTTGACTGAAACGGTGTCTCTGCCTTTCTGGTTTGTATAGCATGCATGCTGTTTTTCATCTGTTTTGTTTGCTCTGTAATACAATTACCCCACTGCCTTTTATTGCATACTCAGTTTTTCCCCAGTCATGATTTCAATAGCATAGCTGTTTTTTGCCAGCACCTACATTGCTGGCTATCCTTTGAAGGAGTCTGTTTACATAGGTTTTATCCATCCCTCTTACACCACTTTCTGTTTCTTTCAAGGGTTTCCGGTACAAGATGCGCTCTGTGTATGCTCATTTCCCAATCAACGTTGTCATTCAGGAGAACGGAACCCTGGTAGAAATCAGGAACTTCCTTGGAGAGAAGTACATTCGCCGTGTCCGCATGAGGCCTGGTGAGAGTGCTGCATTCAAGTGGCTACAGATTGGAAAATGATATAAGAATTGACTAGAAAAATCCCTTTGACCAATAAGTATACTTTTTGGTAAGGTGAGAAATAGCAGCAGCATTGTAAAATATACTGAAAAACTTTTTCATCCTGCACTCCTGATTAACTGTTCTCTGTTCTCTAACTGCCCCAACAAGAGAACAGCTGCATCAAGCATGTAGGGGGTGTAGTGCTGTGAACACCCAAACTAATTGTGGATCTGCTATAGGCCAACCCTTTTATAACCCAAATTGTGCTGAAATGTATAGTGATGACCATTTCCAAATAATTGGTCAGGCCAGGTTGTCTTTTTATCTAGGATTCTGTCTACATTGGAACCAGAAGCTCAGTTCTGTGTAGACAAAAGGGGTTGTTGTTTTTTCACTTTGGTTCTTCAACAACATAAGAGGGTAAATGGCTCTGATTGGCTGCTGCAAGTCAGATGCTTATGTCTTTCCTTAGTTTTGACATTGATATAAAAGTTTCCCATGATTGTGTCATTATTCTTATTCTTTTGAGGCATGTAGGAAAAAGATTTTCAGTATGTTTCACAATGGTGCCACTATTTCTCAGCTTACTGAAGTTTTGGCCATTCATATATGCCTTTGCTTGGATAATAGCACACTTGTATTTGAATGATTATGCTTTTGAACAAGGCATTTAGTTTCTCCCTCTATGCAATCTCTCCCCCCTTTTTTCCCAGGTGTGATATGTGCAGTCTCATCATCCCAGAAAGATGAGCTGGTGCTGGAGGGTAATGACATTGAGCTAGTGTCAAACTCAGGTGAGTTCATTCACTATCATGACATGCTAGATCAGTGGTTTTGATCTGATCCTCTGGGAAGCCACAGTGGTACTGGTTTCTGTTCTGCAAGTTAAGATGTTCAATTCTTACTAAAAAAAACCTTTTGATTTAATGCCTGACACAACAAGTGTAAGGTATGAAGTACCTGGAAGAATATAAAACTAGCATTACTATGGGTTTCCAAAGACTTCATTTTCTAAGTATTTAACCCATCTTATCAACTACTCACATTTCACAAATGTGACCACAAATTGTTCCAGGTGAATGGGATTGGGAAATCTCATACTACTCCATCTTTAGTCCCTCCCACAGAGATGTTATGACACTTCTTTTGAGGTTTTGCTTTATTTGATAAGATAATGTCTGTATGAACACAGAGGTATTGGAAAAAAATTAGCCTTCTTGATTGGGTACACCTGTGAGGACATTACCTACTTTTAAATATTTTGTTTTTGATCTCCATTCTTGTGTTGGGCAGGCATTAACAAATTTATCTACCTAAGTATTTCGAAAAGATGCATTTTTAGTGGTTTAAAATCCAAGTTTACTATGGATGCAAGGCCAACACTGAGTATTATTTACCTGTGTTAGTGTGGACATGGGATGAGACCATTGAGACTTAAAAAAGACGATTAATTTGATCCACACTCATATTTTGAAAAAGGCAGGGGGAGTTCAGAGGAAAACAATGTTTGGAGTGGTGGTGTGAAACTTAGGGTATATAAGTGCTTTTGTAAAAATATGCCCTGTGCAAGCTTCTCATGAGTTTACTCAGTTTTAAATTGGCTAACTCTAGCCTGTTACCATTCTTATTGTCATCTTTTATTGATCATTGGTGTGATGGTTTGACTCCACGTGTTAGCGATACAGTAGGAGGTATTGATATCTTGGATGACCTCTTCAGGGTCCAGGTGGGGACTAAAATGGTCACCAATGTGACTTTAATTTTGCAACCAAAAAGAATAGAAACTTATATATACCTTGTGCCCGTACTGAGGTTTCTTCAACTCATGTGCTTGATTCTTACTGTCTAATCAAGTGAACTCCTGTATAGTTTCCAATGCATAAACCTCTCCACCGATGTCTCGTGATGGTTGAGCATCAACTTTCCAGAGGAACAAAAAAAGTAGCTGAAGATAATTCAATGTCATGTTATCGACTTAAAATTTGAATTTAAGTCAAGTAGGCTTAGACAACATGAGAGTCCTCATCATTCTCATTGGCCTTGTTCAGACTGTTGGCAAATCGGATTTCTTTCTCATTTTAGATCCTTAAGACAGACTGTCAGTCCTGTTTGTAAGTGATCAGATCGGATTTATGTGCCTAGACATCACCAATCCGTGCATTGGTTATTGTAGTAACAATGTAGGGTTGATTAACTATGTATATATGCTGTTGATTTAGTTTACCAACAGAGAAGCATGAGAAATGGAGAAAAATATTTTCGCCTTCATTATATTACATTACAGGCATTTAGCAGACGCTCTTATCCAGAGCGACATACAAGTGTATATGGTAAAGGTACAAAGGATACTGGATCAAACCTTCCAAACAACCATGCTAATGGGCAGCACTGTGTCACTGCAGTTAGCACTGTTACCCCACAGCAAGAAGCTTCTGTGTTTGAATCCTGTCCGAGGTCTTATGTGTGTGGAGTTTACTTGTTATTCTCATGAATTGGTCCCCACCTGCTACTACTAATATACAACAGGATGGTTTAAATGAAGAGGTCTGTTTTACATGTCATGATTTGTTCCCACATTTTTAAATTCAGAGAAGCAGACTCGTGCGTGTATGTGCGAATGAAGTAAATTTTTATCGATTTGAATAATATAAATATTATTTATAATTGATTTTTACGTCTGTCCACATACTTTTTCACTGTTGTCCGTCATATCACTCTACTAGTACCAGCACAAATCTAGCAGTGATCCACTTATGTCATTTGATTTGTTGTTACCATTGCAAGTGACTCGAAAGACTGATGGAAATCAGATTTGATTGGCCAGAATGTCCAGACTGGGACACATCTGTAGAAATATGATTGGAATCAAATTTCAAACCACCTCAAACTGTGGCTTAGATCTGATTTACAAAAATTGCCTTTGTTGGGGCTTTATTTTATTTGTTTATTTTAACTGTTTTGATTAATTTCTTTATTTTTGCTGTCTAGAATTTGTAAAATCAATTTGGATGTGCCAAAAATAGATTTGGTCTAGCAGTCTGAACAAGAAAAACCCTTTTTTCATGCAAAACTAGCCAAGTTTACTTCATCACTACTAGAGGTGCACTGAAAAAAATGTATTGATAGAGAGCGAGGAATTAATGCAAGTTTTATAAAGGTATCTGTTTGTTGTTCAAAAGCATGTATCTCGCTGGGAATGTCTAAACAGTGGATGGACAGCCTTTGCTCACAAAAAAGATTATTATGTCTAAATATATCATTAATTTTCCCTCAGTCCAGAATACCATTCCATGATCCTCAGCAGTTGTGTCTTCTGAAACCTGTTGTCAGTTCCCCTTAAACTCTGTTTTGTTCTCTTAGTCCATTTTCTCTCCCATCACCCCACCAATTTATCGCTTCACAGTCATTTTCTCCGAACCTCTAGTCCATTGATATCTCATCTATGTGCATGTTCACTGGGAATGTCCTAACAGTGGATGGGCAGCCTTTGCTCACAAAAAATGATTATTATGTCTAAATATAACATTGATTTTTCCCTCAGTCCAGAATACCATTCCATGATCCCCAGCAGTTGTGTCTTCTTAAACCTGTTGTCAGTTCCCCTTAAACTCTGTTTTGTTCTCTTAGTCCATTTTCTCTCCCATCACTCCACCAATTTATCACTTCACAGTCATTTTCTCCGAACCTCTAGTCCATTGATATCTCATCTATGTCCATGTATGGCAGTATGTATGCAGGTTTGCATTCTAACACAACACCAGCTGATTTCACCTACAATGTCAGATTTAATTTATTGAGTGAAATCGGCTGGTGTTGTTTGTATAGAAAACTCAAGTAGCCTTACATGGCACATGGTCGAGTACCACTTCCAGTAGTGTGTGGTGATTATGTGACCGTGCACGCTGCTTATCACTCCAGATTCTCTTTATTCCAGCTGCTCTGATCCAGCAAGCAACTACTGTCAAAAACAAGGATATCAGAAAGTTCTTGGATGGTATTTACGTGTCTGAGAAGGGAACCGTTGTGGAACCCGAACAGTAAAATCTACAACTGCACTTGTAGAGGTTAGAGAATATTGCCAAAGCCTCCCCCCATGACCTACAGGGGGAGCCCATTACTTTGTGTTTTTGCCGCCTGTACTTATTTGTCCTCGTTGTGAGACTAGGAGGATATATGTTTGTCCCCCTTTTTTCATTGCCATTGTCCTGCTCAAGAGGGCCTTTCTAATTTGAATTCATTTTGAAGTGCTTCTTGTTTTTTTATCCGAACTTTATGTATTTGCCAATGTGAAAATTTGCGTTTGTATTTGTTTTTTTGAGTTGGCTGTGTGCCTAATTTTGGCTTCCATCTAATGCCATGGTTTTTACTCTACCAGCAGCATGTGTCTCATCTCTAACCCTATAGTTCAGCTTTAAAATAGTTTAAAATGCAAACATTTTCAAAATAAACTAAACATTACTGTTGTGAACAATGCTCGGCTTGTTGTGTGGAGCCTAAGGCCTTGAGCAAACTAACCAACACCTAGCTTTTCCATGTGAACCTATCTAATGCTCGACCATTTTGTCCCCCTCTAGCGGCGCTGATCCAACAGGCAACCACGGTCAAGAATAAGGACATCAGGAAGTTCTTGGATGGCATCTATGTCAGTGAAAAGACCACTGTGGTGGAACCTAATATGGATTAAATATGTCCTGGTTTTGACCAATAAACTTACAGAATTTTCTAGACAATCTGCCTTCTGTTGTTATTATGAATTTGAGGTTTTTGAAGTTATTTTTTTCCTCCTTGTATGGTTTATGAATTTATTGTTTTCATTTGCTCATGTCTTTGTTATACCAGTGGTAGAATAAAGTAAATGGCGTTTTTTTTGTCCTAAGGCATAACTATGAACACATTCGAAGGAAAATCCATCACAGTGTTTCAGTATCTAGACATTGTGTTTTTAAGATTTCAGTACCTAAATGGTGTCTGACCCTCTTTTACTTCATACATTAAACACGTGAAAAATCACCCTCTTTGGTAACACTTAAATTTAATGGTGACTTAAATTGCATTTCTTAATTTCAGATGACTCATGGTGTCCAATTACTGTTTATTTCTCAGCCAATCTGCATCATAGTGATGGTTTCCTCCACAGCGTGACTACAACAGAATCACACCCCTCATTTCAGGACTGGCCAAATTAGTCTGACTCATCAACCCTCACAAGGAAAACCTTGTGAGGGTTGATGAGTCCGAAGACGTGGTTCTGATGCTGACTTGCAGTTCGGTTCATGGGGTACTTTGGGTTGGAAGTGTTTGATATTTCGGGGTGTGCGGAATGTGCTGTGTTAAGTCCCAGCGAATGACTTTTGAAAATCTTGAGTTGTTTGTATTATTAATGACTTGATAACAAAAATAAACGTGTAAACTAAAGTAAAGTGACTTGATGCATGCTCAATAATCCAGCTAGGGAAATCACAAAAAGAGGGTGAATCTGTTCAACTGGATCAGAAGTTTAACTTCTGATCCAGTTGAACAGATTCACCCTCTTTTTGTGAAACTAAAGTAAAGTTCACCTCTAAAACTTAAGCCTCCCTCTCTTTATCACCATCATGTTGCTTGCTTTTAGGAAAAATCCACTTTAATCCACGTATATCCATAATACATGTAATCCATGTATAAATTAACCGTTGGTGAGGGCCGATGTCAATATCCGGGAGAGAACTGTGGGAGGGTTATAAACCGACATTAACACACCCACATCTAAACGTCATTTCTAGGCGACAATCAACGCATTTCGCGCCAAGGATTTGTAGTATCTTCCTTTCGCACTGACGATTGTCTGACGGATTTTTCCCGGATAACTTTCCTTTACTATGGTATGCGTCTGGGTTTAAACATTGATTTACTCTGCCAAATGTCTTTTTTGCTAATTGGGTTGAGTTGCATCAGCTTGTTCTCACTGAGAGCTGTTTGAGGAGCACACGCACTAGCCAGTGACTAAATGTTCTTTGGCGACACACATGACAACCAATCTGTTAGCAACTTAGCTAACTGGTTACTAATAATTCAGCACGAAGCAATTAGTTGCTATAATTAGTGTTAACGCACTGTTAGCATCTGCTAAGTGTTTTTTGTAAAGATACTGTGTTTTGGGCGATATTTTTCTACTGGTTTTGCATAAGTGAAAGTTCTGGGTGTTGCACTACCAATCAAAACACTCAATATCCGTTATTTAAGTATAGATTTAGTGGATAATGTGTTGTTGCAAAAACACAATGATACGTAACCGTGATTTACACGTGATGAGTACCATAACTGTTGGTGATATTCGCCATCTATCCCACCCAAAAACAGGACATACGGCGGTTTTTTGCGGCAGCGTCGCCCAGACCTGTCGTACAGAAACCTGCCCTGAAGGAAAGCATCAGCAAAGAGAAAAAACCGTCAGTTTCCTCAGTTGAAGACCCGAAGAAAAAGGCCGGGATCTCGAAGGTAAAGTAATTGTGTTGTGCTCCGTCTTACTCTTCGTGTCTCTGCAGAATCTGCGTTATCTTCTTAATGTGGTGACCATGACTTCACGTTGTTCATGTTAATTAGGTCACGAACTCCAAAACAGAAGAAAAGCAGAAGCCAGGCAACAAGAAACGCAAAAAGCGCGCAGTCATAGAGTCGGGTAAAGGCCTCTTCACCACTAATGGCATCATCAATACCAAAGCCTGAATAGATGATTATTATGGAGCAGACCCAAATTAGTGTCACTACCAGATGCCTTTTTGAGCTGATCGTAATCTACTCTGCACGCTTAACCCATCCTTTTCTGACTCAGACTCTGAAGATGAACAGCCGTCTAGGAAACCGAAGTCCCCCCCAAAAAGTCAGAAAAAAAGCAAGATAGATTCCTTTGATGCTAAGGATCCTGTACAGTGTGTCTCTGAAACAGGTATGTCTGAAACGAACATTTATATTAATCAATTAAGGACAAAACGTGTTGAATATGGCTCTCAACGGCAGATAGTAATGGCTTTTGAAAGGGCCTTGGATCTGAAACGTTTTTGAATACAAACCTCCTGTCTCAGTAGTTTTACACCAAGTTGTTCAGTGGAACATAATGATCCAGAACTATTTGAAACGAGGGCACACTCTGAGTCATTATATCATCTAACATCATCTGCACAGACGTATATGTAAATGATTTCAGCACGTTCCAGTATTAGTTATATTGGTTACTATCAGGCAAAGGATTGCATTTAATTTCATGGTTTGAATAGGATTTATTTTAGCTGTTGTTTGTCTCTGGTCATAGACTCTGAAGATGACAACTTTGTGACCCTGAAGACGACTTCCAAATTTAAGGAGAATGGCATCCCTAAACCATCTAAAGAGGCAGAAGAGAAAATTCCTCCAATGACCAAGGAGGGAATAAAGTCTCCTACTTCACCTTTCTCCTCAAAAGGGAAAAAAAATGGGAAGTCTACGTCTTTGCCTGTTTCTCCTAAATTAGCTACCCCTGCCCAGCCCAAACAAACTCCCACCTCAGTCCTGGACTACTTTGGCAGTGCAAATGTCCAACGCTCAGATAAGAAGCTGGTTGCCAGCACTAAAAGAAAAGCTGTAAGTATTGAAGTGTCCCCTTTGTCCATATAACTTTTGAGTACATATTTTTTCTCTAAAATATAGTGTGAGCAGTCTTGCAGTCCTCTCTTACTGTGTTGTTATCCAAAGCATCCAAAGATCGTCACAAAAAGAGGTGAATCAGTTTGACTGGATCAGAAGTTTATTTCAGAAACGTTTCGTCACTCACCAGGTGACTTCTTCAGTCTGAGCTGAAAACAAACATCCCCCTCCTTATAAACAGTACATTGATACCACACAACAATAGGCTGGTTTCATATACAGGTTGGGTGATCAACTGCACATTCAGTGACAATGAGCACAATTCACAAAGGATTGGGGAATATTTGTAATCGGGGCATTTTAAGACTCCGACAGATGTCCTCTCAGGCCACTACCCCTATTCAAAGACGGTGGTTCCCTCTTCACATAATTGGCCTCCTTCACCCCCTTTTCAAACCAGCGTTCCTCCCTATCAAGGATGTGAACATCATCATCCTTGAATGAGTGGCCACTAGCTTGTAGATGGGTGTAACATGGAGGATGATGAAACGATGGTGTAATTTGATGTTGCGTCTCTCTTCACGTGTGTCCCTGTTGATGAGGCAGTTAAGGTTGTCCATGAGAAATTACAGGATGACCTCTCCCTCAGAGACAGGGCCACCTTAACTCTGACCAAGTGTGTCTGCTGCTGAAACTATGTATTCACCCTACGTACTTCATGTATCAGGGACAATACTACTTGTACAGTGGGGAGACCAAACAGACGCTTGCCAAGAGAAAGGCGCAGCATAGGAGACCCAACACATCAGGCCAGGCCTCGGCGGTCTACACCCATCTACAGGCTTGTGGCCACTCATTCAAGGATGATAATGTTCACATTGTTGATAGGGAGGAACGCTGGTTTGAAGGGGGGGGGGCGCAAAGGAGGCCATTTATGTTAAGAGGAAACCACCATCTTTGTATAGGGGTGGTGGCTTGTGAGTACATCTGTCGGCGTCTTACAATGCCGTGATTGCAAATATTCTCTAATCCTTTTGTGAATGGTGCTCATTGCCACTGAATGTGCAGTAGATCACCCATCTTGCATATGAACCCAGCCTATTGTTGTTTGGCATCAAGGTACTGTTTATAAGGGGGGATGTTTGTTTTCAACTCAGACTGAAGAAGTCACCTGGTGAGTGATGAAACTTTTCCAGATAAACTTTCAGATAAACTTTCCAGTTGAACTGATTCACCTCTTTTTTGTGATTTCTATACCTGGAGTATTGAGCATGCATCAAGACATCCAAATATGGTGTTTTTGATCTGCTAAACTTTGAATCCTATGGGCTTAGCCATTAACCTAATTGTTTCAGAGTTGTCCTCTATGAATAATCCATATTACCATTTACTGAAAAAAATCAGTGGAATTTTATGCATTTAACCTCCTGTTCTTCAGCCAACACAGGACTTGGAGGATATAGTGAGCGATGAGCTAATGGCCCAACAGCTGCAGATGGAAGAGGATGAGGTAGGTTGACCTCCACTTGCAGTTACTTGCTCATTTGTTTTTATAAGGAAATATTAAATGGGCCTTTTCATGTTCATCCATTTCATTATCACACTCATAGTCTTTCTTACTCACTCAGCTGGAGAGGCAGGTACACGAGGATGAGGATTTTGCCAGGACACTAGCAATGTTGGATGAGGAACCACACGCCAAGAAGGTGACGACAACACGTGTACAAATATCCACCATTGAATTCAGGAGTTGTTACATATGATTTTGTTTGTGTCTCTGTGCATGCACTTATGTAGACTCGAAAGGACTCTGGTGAGAAACAGGGATCAACAGCATCACCCAGTAAAATCTGTACAGACACCAATGCCAGCAGAACAAGCCGGCAGTCAAAAGACAATTTGGAAGGTGGTATCGCTGAGGATGTTGTAAGTCCATCTCCTAAAAAGGTCTCCACACCAGTCAAAGCCAGCTCCAAACTGGCTATGAGGAAGAAAAAGGAGGAGGCAAGTAAGGAAGGGATGAAACGAAATGAGAAGGAAAGGTTACCCGTTTCACCCAAGAAAAGCATAACCTCTCCCAAAGAACATCCTTCTGTGTCATCCAGTGACGTAAAGAAATCAATACCCAAAGCAGGAAGTCTTTCCATGGAAACTTCTGCTGCACCCAAAGTGTCTCCCAAGAAGCCAGAGGTGAGTCTCTTGAGTTACCTCAGGTTTTGAATATCTTGATGGACAGAATGTATCATGGTCTATCCTCTTTTCTCACTTCTCTGTAACCAGACCAAAACCCCAAGTCCTGATGACACTGAGAAGAAGAAAGGCAATTCTTCAGCCTACAGAAACTACCTTAACAGAGATGGACCACGAGCTCTGGGCTCGAAGGACATACCAAAGGTAAGTTTTAGTAGCACTATACATATTTATACATACTTCATAATTGTTATTGATGGAAATTAGTTTTTTTATAAGTTTGCCTTGAGAGAAAAAAAGGTTAGGAAAGACAGCTCTAACACTTGCCTTGACCGTTCTTGAACTGGGCAGGCCCTGTTTAGTCAAACAGGCCAAAGCGTCTTCAAAAGATAGAAACATTGCCTGATCCAAGGGTCCTGTTGTTTTAGCTGACACTTAACTCAAGACTTTGACCAGTTAAAAAGAGCTTCCTTTTAAAAAGCTTAATGATGTGTTCGATCTTTATTGTAATTAAATACAAATGGCGCACACACTGCGACATTTTATATCCTTCCGACATGTCTGAAATGCAGACTCTGTTCTTGTTCAGGGTGCAGAGAACTGTCTGGAGGGTTGCGTGTTTGTTCTGACGGGCGTACTAGAATCTATGGAGCGGGAGGATGCTAAGAGCCTGATAGAGCGCTACGGGGGAAAGGTGACTGGCAATGTCAGCAAGAGGACCACCTACCTGGTGCTGGGCCGGGACAGCGGAGCATCTAAGACTGATAAGGTGGCATAGCCTCGGATGGCATATAAACTAGATTTGAATGAATCCTCTGCAAATCCATCTCGTACCACGCTAAAATTTGCCTTCCCCCCAAAACGGCTCTCTCCTGATCCTACAGTCTTTCTTCATCTTTCACAATTTCTAATTTCACCGTGCATTTGTCCATGCTCATGACTTCACTATTTGTTCTCTGAATGCTTTTGCAAGTTTTAGTCAAATTTTGTGTTTTTCCATTAATTTTACCTCAACTTTAGTAATCCACACTATGTATAGCCATATTTGTTCTGTTGAGTTGTTTACTTACACCTCTTTGTGTGTCCAGGCACAGAGTTTTAGTACCACAATCCTCGATGAAGATGGCCTGTTGGAGCTAATTCGGACCAAACCCGGGAAGAAATCCAAGTATGAAATCGCTGCTGAGGTCAGAATGCACATCTCTTTGTATGAACATGATTGTATAGTAATTAAGCGTGTCAAAGATAAGTCCCCTATTTTACATTGAGGGGGGGGCATCACCCAGCTCTTGTAGTTAAAAAATATATCCTTGTCTTAAAGAACAAAGCTTCCAACAAGAATAGGACCTCTG
Source organism: Regalecus glesne (assembly GCA_900302585.1). Classification (NCBI taxonomy): domain Eukaryota; kingdom Metazoa; phylum Chordata; class Actinopteri; order Lampriformes; family Regalecidae; genus Regalecus; species Regalecus glesne. The sequence goes on from OMLC01099545.1 coordinate 30,090, forward strand.
CCTCTCAGTCATTGAAGACCACCCCCCAAGCCCAGAAAATCTCCCCCTCGAAGGGTAACTCCAGGTCCCCTAAGACGCCAAGCCCATCCAAGACTGGAATGGCCCGGGGCCAAGATACAAGGCCTAAAGTGAGTTCTACTCCGCCTGGGAGGGGCTCAGTTTCTGAGGTCCGCAGGGGGCTTGGCCTCTCCGCTGCTTCTAGCCTGACCCAGTCTTCAACATCATTGGACAGAGAAGATGCTTCTCTGCTGTGGGTTGACAAGTACCGCCCCCGCTCTCTAAAGGCTGTGATTGGCCAACAGGGAGACCAGAGCTGCGCCAATAAGCTCTCGCACTGGTTGCAGAACTGGCAGAAGCAACACAATGGAGGAGCTGCCAGACCACTAGGTTAGAAAGTATGTGTGTACGCACATGTACATACACTCTGTGCATGCAAAGGCTTGTCCTTTCGGATGTATTATTAGTACTCCAAGTAACAAAATAGTTATTTTTCACCTTTTGTAAAAGTAGGAACTAAATTTTTGTCTGTATTCATTTAAAAAATCAGGAGATATCCATTTAAGACTGTACACCAGTTAAAATATATATTTTTTTAACTATGTTTTGTGCTCTGTAACAGCTAAGTTTACAAAAACTGGAAGTTTAAGAGATGATGGTGCAGCATTTAAGGCTGCCCTGCTGTCTGGACCCCCTGGGGTTGGAAAGACCACCACAGCAGCCCTGGTCTGTGAGGTCAGTCTGAGCACAAACCAACATCTAAAAAAACACAAATATTGTCTTAAATTTTATTTAAACAACCTGTTGATTTAATATTGCTCTCAATATTGAATATTTAGTGTATGTTTTCATAGGAGTTGGGCTACAGTTATGTGGAGATGAATGCCAGCTGTACACGTAGCAAGAACAGTCTAAAAGAGGTGGTTGCAGAGTCATTAAATAATACCAGTATTAAGAACTTTTATTCAGGTACAGTTTCTTCTCGTATCATTTACATTTTCTGATGCTAATTTTCCCTATTTGTGATGAAAATTTAAAGATACATTCAAGTAAATAGTGGCAATTTTATGTCAAGTGGATATTTCTCCAATCGAATTACTTGTGTGTGTGTGTTGGGGGTGTGGCAGGTTCAGCTCAGACAGTGAGCAGTAAGCACGTCTTGATCATGGATGAAGTGGATGGCATGGCTGGTAGTGAGGATCGTGGAGGAATACAGGTACTCCAATACAAATCTTCACTGCTCACAAGGAGTTCTTATCAAATTTGTGTCTAGTTGAGAACAGTTATGTTTTGTTCTGCCTGTGCACCACATTTTGTTGCTGACCACGGCTTTCTCGCCATTTTGCTTCCCCTAGGAAATGATTGGCTTGATTAAGCAATCAAAGATCCCCATCATCTGCATATGCAATGACCGGAACCACCAGAAAATCAGGTCTTTGGCCAACTACTGCTTTGACTTGCGATTTCAGAGACCACGAGTGGAACAGATCAAGGTGTCCACACAGATGAGCCTTTCAGTGTTAACTTAATTGTCCTCAGATCTGAAGTAATAAGTCTTAAATAATGTATACTCTGTCGATATTACAGTACAACATTTGTAAAACTACAGGTTCATAGCACACAGTGTAACAGTCTTCTCAATATGCAGTATATAGTCAGATGACAACTTTGGTTTCATTACTCATCAGTTGGTAACTGACAGCACACATTTATATTTAAAGTTAGAAAAAAAATGTTGCATCTGTACTGTCGAATGTAATTGTATTTTGCTTAAGTCACATTCATGTTAAAGGGGTGACCAAATTGTTTATAGATCCACATTTAGATCTCTGGATTGATTCCAGTTTCCCTCCCCTATATGTCACCCTTCCTTCTCTTTTCATTTCTTAGCTAATTTTCCTGTCTTCCTTTTTTCATAGGGAGCCATGATGTCCATAGCTTTCAAGGAAGGCCTCAAAGTACCACCCCCAGCCCTCAATGAAATTATCTTGGCATCCAATCAAGATATTCGCCAGGTAAATGGGCCTGATGATGATGATATATCGAGAATGATGGAACCAGGTCTCTGGTGCCAGAAGTTATTACCAATTCAACCCCTGCCTCCTTTTTTCCCCATTATTTGCCTCCCTGTTCTTTTGCTGCTCAGGTTCTCCATAACCTGAGTATGTGGTCAGCCAAGGACAAGGTGATGACATACGACCAGTGTAAGTCGGACGCGGCCAGTGCCCGCAAAGACATGAAGCTGGGGCCATTCGATGTCTGCAGGAAGGTCTTTGCTACTGGAGAGGAATCGGCCCACATGAGCCTCATAGACAAGTCTGACCTCTTTTTCCATGATTACTCACTAGCGCCCCTATTTGTTCAGGAGAACTACCTTCGTGTAAGGCCTGCAGCCGCAAGGTGAGAAAGTCTCAAGTGTTTTTTAACCTTTATACTATCTACACATATGTAAAAGTATTTTTTGGAACGTAAAACAGTGTGTGCTGACATTATTTTATGCTAATGACTACTTGCATTGGATCACAAGCATGGAGGATTAATCTATTTTCAGTTTTTTCAATTGTGCAGCAAAAAAAAAGCTTAGTGCTAATTTTCCATGTGGGTTTTTATCAGTGGTGATTTGAAGTCCCACCTGGTTCTGCTCAGTAAGACTGCAGACTCGATCAGTGATGGAGATCTGGTGGACAGACGCATCCGCTCAGGACAGAACTGGTCATTACTACCCACCCAGGTATAAAATGGTATTAAATAATTTAACACATAACAGATTGTGTGTGTGTGTGTGTGTGAGCGCGCATCATTTTATCCTGGCTGTTAAGTTTTAATTTTCTTTTAGCCTGAGCTGGTCGTCAACATTTGGATTTTGCCATTTACGTGCTACTTAATGAAAACTTCTTTGTGTATATAATTGAACCCGACTGCTTTATGAGAGACGTTTTATCATACACATACATACACATTTCAAATCACTCTAGACTGTCAGGCTCTGTTACGCTCGTCCTATGTAGCTTATGCTACTAATATCCCTTTCATCTTTTGTATCTTAAATATATACTTATACTCTAAATTATATTTGTTACCTGTTGTTACCCTGTTAATTTTTCAGTAGATTTATTGTTTTATACTGTTGGATTCAATTTTTGCTGCATTGTTAACCCATAAAATGCAATATCAAGTTTATCATGGCAGATTTACTTTATTATTAGGGGAGGCATAGCTCAGGAGGTAGAGCGGTCATCCAGTCATCAGAAGATTGATGCCTCGATCTCTGGTTCCTTCATAAAGCATGTCAAAATGTCCTTGAGAAAGACACTGAAACCCTAACTAACAGCCTGGGACAACAGACAAAAACAAGCCTGGTGGCTAGATTTGGCATATTTACTTTTTTTTTATCCCATTTTTCCCCACCCGAATTCTCGTAGTTCCCTATGGCTGGATCTGTCTCTTTGATATCCCTCTAGAACGTCGACAGGAAGGAGGGAGCCGTAGCATGTGTCTCCTCCAGGTCGACTAGCCCTTGCTATTTCACACATCAGTCTCATGGGGAAAGCACAGTGCTTGGTCGTCGGAGGAGAACGAAGCGAGAGTACTTTCCCTTCTCTTAACCGTTAGGCCCGGACGACCCAGAGGGGGACCTAGAATCCTTTATCCGCCCCCCCCTACACCACTGGAGGCCCCCGCATATTTACATTTGATCATGAATGCTCATTCATATGTACTGTCCCTAAAAAGGAGATTTATTCATGTTGTTTGTTTTATTACCAACTGCTTCACCTGTCTTTGTAGTAAACAAGTTAATTTGTGTGCGTGTGTCTGTCTTTCTGTAGGCTGTCTATGCTAGTGTGTTACCAGGAGAACTAATGCGAGGCTACATGAGCCAGTTTCCCACCTTCCCTACCTGGCTAGGCAAGCACTCCTCAACAGGCAAACATTCTCGCATTGTCCAAGAACTGTCCTCACACATGAGCTTAAAGTGAGTTGTGCATAATTGTTGTTGAACATGATTGTAACGGTTCCCTACAACCTGAAATGGTTATATGCAAGAATGCTTTTTTTTTTTTTGCCTCATCAGGACATTCAGCAGCAGACAGGCAGTGAACCAGGAATATTTGCACTATCTGCGGGTAGCACTGCTGAGTCCTCTACAAAAGCAGGGCGCGGAAGGAGCTAGCCAGACTACACAACTTCTGGATGAATACCACCTCATCAAGGAGGACATGGATAACATCATGGAGATTAGCGTCTGGGGTGGACAGCCTGACCCCTACTCTAAATTGGACCCTAAGGTCAGGAGGAAAGAGCTGTGTGGTCATAGAGTAGAAAAGAAAAGACTAATAAGAGTCTGCTTGTTGTTTTTTCACTTTACATTCAAAGAACGCAAATCTTAATATGCCACCTGATAGAAAATATATCAAGAAAATCATCTCCCTTAGCTAAAATATGTTATTGCCAACTTGTAGCCTGCAAAATCTAACAGCTGTACTGGGACTAGGGCTGTGTATTTTTTTGTTTAATTGTTTTCCTCACCCGAATTCCCCGTGTTGCCTACTGGGTCAGTTGCTTTCGATACCCCTCTAGAACATCAACTGGAAGGAGGAAGCCATAGCATGTGTCTCCTCCAAGTCACTAGTCACTTTGCTATTTCACACATCACAGTCTTGCGGGAAAGCACAGCGTTTGGCCAGCAGAAGAGAACAAAGCAGAGTACTTTCTGTTTACTTGGCTGAGGGCCCGGACAACCCAGAGGGGGGCACTAGCGAACCCAGATTACTTTGTCCAACCTAACCCCTGTACCCATGTGAGCTTTAGCCAATTATGCCCCACTAACTATGGACCCTGGGCCATGATTGGAAACTGAGCAAGTGGTATTCAAACACCCAACTGCATGATGCAGAGATGCACTAAGCATCCATTTAATTCACATTAGCTCACTTGGGTTCCTCCCAAATCAGAACCTGGGCCCACTCACATGAGCCCCAGGTTCTGATTTTATTGATTCCTTTACCTTTTTTTAAACGAATTCTGATTAATTATTGATAAATCTTTTATCAATCTTCTTCAAATTGTCAAGAGTAACAGACTACATACACTTTACTGGAGTTAACTTTTGCTGTATTACTCAAATAATTTTGTTTTCTGTATTTGTGTCTTTCTGAATTGTCAAACTAGCTGAGGGGTTTGGCCGAGTGACAAAACATCACAAATTTCAACCTTATATATGCATTAAGTGTTGTATGCATGACGCCTCTTTTGCAGCCATAATACTGAGCAGTGTTCTTTATGAAAGCCCATCAAAGAGTCATTGTAAAGAATCCTTGAATCACCGTCTATTCCATATTTGGTGGCATTCACTACAAAGGCTCTATGTAGGGTTGTTATTCACATTTCCTTATACAGTGTAGGTTATGTTGATGTAGCCTACCAAAAATAGTTGTAAAACAGGAAGTAAAGGTTAGTTTTCATATTCTCAGAGTGACATTTTTCTGCATTATTTCAGCAGCGTTTTCAGAGACACACATAAGGATGCAAAGTATTATGACTGCTAAAATAGTGTTATCAATATAACATATTTTTAAAACAGACCTCCATGTCTTGCTCTCACGATGTTGAAAATTATAATTGTTTTTCCCTTGGAAGACAATGGTCTCCAGCTTCCTGATTCATGGCATGGAAAACGAATTCAATACATGGAGATCAAAACTAGCTTGCTAAGTTGCGGCAGCATTAGCAACGGTTTCTAATTTGCATGCTGAAGTGCCAGCTTGACCTTGAAATTGGATGCATAACAGCGCGTTTAGCTGTCGTAGCAGCAGCACTTGATTGCAAGTTATCGGTAACACTGGCTGATGTTTGATCGTATTTGCTGTTGTGCCATATTTGCATTTTGCCAGGTTGTAAACAAATGTGTGCAAACGGCATCAAATCACTCAGTCTCTTGCTACTGGCAGCATAATCGGAGGGACTAAGGGTTTTTGTTGTTCTTGTCAAAATGACAAGACAAGTCATGAGTACTGGCATATTCTTTATCTTGGTCTGTAAAAAAACATCTGAGGCACAAGGACCGTTCAAGTACCACAAATTGAATATTGAGCTTGTCCTTAAATTTCTAATATTCACTTGCCATCAGTGGAGTTTCATCTCTTGTGTTCAGGCCAGCTGTACAGTCACAGATTTTACAGCCTGGGGTTACTTGTCATTGTCAGTGTGCTACTGGATCTGTACAAGTCGCTGGTTTGTGAAATCAAGGTGGTCAGCCTGGTTGATGAGCTCCACATCCAGCAGCTCTGCCTCTAAACTACACACAGTCTGCTCATTGTGCATGGAACCTGTGTATGTCTGAAACAGTGGTCCTGCAAAGGGTATCACATGTATGCATCTCTGGCCCCACTTATACCCCATCCACCCTGAGGTTGTAACTCAGCAGAGCCAGCAGCACACTCTCCGGATGCTTTGAGGTACTCAGAAGTGACTTGCTAGATTTGGTGATGAGGGCCTTGTGATTGGTTTCTGCAGTGATGTGGTTGTGTCCATGCAGATAATTTAGAAAACACTGGCATGCAAAGACAATGCTGTGGCACTCCATTTCAATTTGAGCATAGTTCTGTTCTGTTGGTATGAGAGCCCTTGAAGTGAATGTAATAGGACAACCCTCCTGCATCAGGCAGCAGCCTAGGCCATGCTAGCTTGAATCACTCTATTGATGGATTTTTGCCACAAGTGCTGTATTGTTGTTGTCGTTACAAGTGTTTGGTCAAATTGACACTATTCCTGTCAACATCATATTCTTCATAGGTCAAGGCAGCCTTTACTCGGACATACAATCGCGAGGTACACCTAACGCCCTACTCCCTCCAGATGGTCAAGAAGGGACGCCGCGGCATTGTAGAATCTGAGCTGGGTGATGACAATGTGGAAAATGACTCGCAGGGACTGGAAGAAGAAGATGAGGACATCACAGCTGATGCCATGATCAAAGTAGGGACATGCAAACTGTCCATAAATGTGGCTTTGATGATACCCTGTGACTATCTAGGTTTGATCATGATATCAAATTGCTCGTAGAATCTCATCACTTTCTATTGATTTAATTGAAAACCTGAAAACAAGTCTTTTCATTGTGGGGAGGCATCATTCTCTGCTCTAATCAGATGTGGTGTTATCTTGGCCTTTTCCCTATGTAGCAGAAGAAGGCCAAAACCGCCAAGGAGCCCAAAAAGGAGAAAAAAGAAGTTAAAGGGCAAAGTAAGGGCAAAGGGAAAGGTAAGGCCAAGAAGTGAACTATGACCAGCAGAGCAAAGTAAACGCTTCCTGTCTTGGCCTTAGAACAGACTCTTACTGCATCCTTGTGCTTGCCATAAGCATCACTTTGTTTCTTTAATAAGCATGGCAAAGTATATAAGTTTGTTGGGACTCGTACAAAAGAGTAGACTCTTAAAGACAAATAAATAGCTGAGGCGGCAGTCTCTCCATTTTATTTGTTCATTGTAATCTTTCCAACAGAAAATCAACATAATGAGCAAATTACAGTTTTCAGCAGTTAGTTTTATCACTTATTGTGTCTGCTGTATGACTGCTCCTCACAGGGTGACCCCCACATGGGTCTTACCATGTACACTTACATAGCTGTGGAACTGTTAAGGCTGTAAATAATGACTTGTGCAAGACTTTCTGTTTTACTACTGCTACCATGATAGAAATATACCAGAATAATACTTTATTTTCTATAGCATGCACTTTTGATGACAACCAGAGATCCATCAACTTTTCCCATACATGGCCATTTGTAAAAAAAAAGTTAATGAATAAACACGTTTCCTGTGTCTTTTTCCACTAGTATTTGTAAAAAAAATTTTTTATCTCCAAACAGATTTTCTAAAATTTAGTTTCCTTCTATCATAAATGAGGTTAGGCTCAAGATTACTGCAGGGGCTTAGAGCTATGTATGATATGCTGATGCAGTTATTTTTCTCCCTCGTCACATAGGTGTCTAATTCATTAGATTTGTCACTTTTCTGCGAAGTACTGTTTGTTTGATCTGTAAAATTCATGCAAGCGAAGTGCTGTCTTTACAAATCTAATTTTCAGCATATTCAGAAGTAAATCAGATAGATGAGTCTCATATTTTCCATTGACAGATTGAATTTAGAATTTTCAGAATTGTATATCATTCAAAATGTAATACTCATACTCTTGTAGCATTTAGAATGACATGTATGCATGGGGTTGTTTAGATCCACATCAGGGACAAAACCTATGTAAGGCTACGTTTGTTTCATAAGTAAACCAGAGTTGGCACTTCACCCTGGTGGAGGCACAGGAATCTGATACAGGTCACTTTTGAAAGTAGATGTAAACAGGCAGTCAATTGGATATGGAAATGCCCCCAAAAAACAGAACTGGACTTTAACATCTGCTGTGTAAACTTAGCCAAAGTTTAGTTACAGACTTGCTCAGATTTGTTGGTACCCTTACACCTCATTGAAATAATGGTTCATTCCTCTTGAAAAGAGATGAAATTAGATTCTAAGCGTGGTATAGAATGAAGCTTTGAATAGAGGAATTGGGGGCGATTAACCAATAGGTTTTCTTTCTGATATTTGCTTTTTTTAAAAAAGTAATTTCCCAAAGTATTCAATTAGGCTTATTAAGTCCGTGTCTATCCCCACAACGTGGGAATGCAATGATAGGTAATATTATTATTTAATAAGTTTATTTTTACAATACTCATTTTCCCACAATAAAAAAATAAAGATATTGATTAAAAGTGATGAATTACTAAATAATTAAGGTGGTAAGTCAGCTTGAACAAAATGTGAATTGTGTGGTACAGTAACCCAACAGTTTGAAAATCACAGGCCTATGAGTTCTGGTATTAATCCAATGTACATCTATGGAAAAAGCTGAAACTTGCAGTCTAGAGAAAACACCCATCAAATCTGAAACAGCTGGAGCAATTTTCTTAGGAAAAGCAAAAATAACTTAATCGTTTTCTGTAACTTAATGAAACTTCTGTAGCTGTTGATTGTAGTGGCTGTGCAACAATACATGGGGTTAAGGGCCCCATTGATTTATTTATTTTTTTATTTTATTTTTTTGTCTGCCGGTTTTTGTTTTATTTTCAAAGGCAACGTGATTTCTATGAAATATGGAATAAAAAAAACACTAAAAGCCAGTTCTTATTTTTAGTTTCAAGTTATTCCAGAGACAATTGTACATTCTTTGATTTTTGTGGAGGGGGTTCTAACAAATTTGAGCACATCTGTATAAAGGTAGGTTCAGGAAAATATTCAGTGAATCATTTACAAAGCTATCTGGTGTAATTTGCTGGTATTTAAGAAAAAAACACCAAATGACAAATTGCATCAATTAAAACTGGATGGGTGGTACCATGTATAACTGTTTTGAATTTTGTATATACATTTAAAAATTGTATAATTCACACCTGGTCAATATATATTTTACAATGAATCTCTGTATTCACCTTTGATCCAACTTACCATTTTGTCAACATGCAAATGTGTGTGTGTGTGTATATATATATATATATAAATACATTGCTATGCATTTAAACTGATACATAGCTTGGACCCATAACTATTGTTTTAAACATTTTGATATTAGTGTGCTTGTTCTTTTAAGTTAGTGATCCTGTTCCTCAGGCTGGAGGTAGCTGGAACAATCGGAGATCTTCTTTACCTGATTGGCGCTCAAAGTTTCAGAGCACATTGGACACACACTCTCTGTTTCCAGCAGTCTGAGCATAGAGAGACCAGAAAGAAAGAAGCAAGTTGTTAAAAGCTTAGAGGGAAATTTATGACAAGAATTGCTCCACATGTTATAATTGCATAGTTGCATGTGTAACACTCACAGAATAAACTGGGAGTATAGAGCAGGGAATTCACAATGGGGACACACAGACCAGTCCTCTCGCAGCATGTGACGACCCTGGGAAAATGAATTCAGAACCAATAAGAGTGGGGTGGGGCAAAACGAAACTATATGTATTAAAATTCAGCGTGAATATAATTGAATGTTCAGTGTTAGATGTTTGCTTTTGCACATGTGGGGGTACCGTGACGATGCAGTAAGGCAAGTTGTTCTTGCAAGAGATACACAGCAGTTCTTCTGGTGGCAGCTGGAACCCACAGAAGGGGCAAGGATCAGTCTGCTCGTTCAGCTCTGATGTGTCTGGCCGCCTAACAATGGACAAATTGGGGTTGTAAAGAAATGAAGGGAAATTGAGATTGGAGGGCAATAAATGGAGTCCAGGCGAGGAAGAGTAATCTGAAAAGTGCAGGGAAAGTGTGATCATGGCTGTTGATGGTTAGAAAACGTGAGAGTGGAAGTGGGTTGCAGCCTGTCACTGATGTGAGCTAGATGAGGTGTTTGTAGTGTCTCACTCACCGAACCATAGCCTCCAACTTCTTCCTGTACTTGGGGTCAATCTTGTTGCGATACTCTGGTCTCATCAACATGGCAGCAAAGCTAAAGGCAGAGTTCTTTAGCCCAGCGCGGTAACATTCTATCACCGTTGACGTTAGGATGGGTACAATGTCTGCATGTATTCATAAGCATATTTGAAATGAAAGCGTTTTTTTCTTTTTATACATTTTTTCATAGATTTGCATCTAGTGAATTTTTCATTTTAATTTGGTGCAAGGACAGTCATATGTGAAAACAGTCAACTCACGCATGGGAAACTTGCTGATGTTGTTGCTGACACGAATGAGCATGCGTGCTCCCTTTAGATGGTCATCTCTCTTTACATGGATCTATGGGAGGTATGTCATTGAAATAATTTTCATTTGGCTTTCTGAGATGATCATAAGGAAAATGATATGCAAGTTTACCCGTAAAATTGCTGATGCTGTCAACATAATGCATCATTAAGGGAGGGATGAGGAAATCACAAGAAAGGTGAATCTGTTCAACTGGATCAGAAGTTTTTCAGAAACGTTTTGTTACTCAAACAGGTGACATCTTCAGTCTGAGCAGATTGCAAGCGTCCCCCCCCCCTTACAGAGTACCCTGAGGTGACAACGTCCACACTGACTCAGTAGCCGGGGAGGGAGACCAATCTCATATCAAACAGGCCCTGGTTACGTGTAGTTACCCCCACTGGGCTCCAGCCAAGTGAGGGGAGAAGAGGAGCCTAGGACCAGAAGATGTCACCTGTCGCAGTGATGAAATGTTTTTGAATAAACCTCTGATCCAGTTGAACCGATTCCGTTTTCTTGTGATTCCCTTACCTGGATTATTGACCATGCATCAAGACACTGAAGCGCAAGTCGTGGAACGCGTTTACCTGTAGATGGTGCACTAGTGCCGGGTCGTCAGCCTGCTCCTCGTGGTCTTTGAAGAGACATAAAGCTTCTCTCATGTCTGGATTGAATCCTCGAGTACTTTGCTGATCACCTCTAGCATCCCTGGAGCGGACTGGGCTCTGTGCATGGTGCCAGAGGACTGGGTCCTTGTAGGCCCACTGGGAGTTTGGGGGATTTTTACCTTCGCGGCAATCTTAGACAAGTCAGGGAGAGGTTAGTGGCCTTGGCTGTAGTTCAGCTCACTCAAGGATCTGGTATGGATAAGGGGGACGTTCTCAACCTGATCGTCTTCTTTGGGTTTGTCCTCCTTGCTCAGGTCTGAGCCCCTGCAGCTCCCACCGTCCTGTTGGTCTGTACTCACAGGATTTGATATGTGGCCATCAGAGGAGGTGACACTCTCGGGTGCGTTTCTGCTTCTTGTTCTGGCCTTGCTGATATTTCTGAGGCACTGTTACTCTCAGCACCAGTCCTGTCCATGTGTCCTTGGCAGAGACTGTGATTTATCTGACAGTTATTAACAGAGATCCCTTTGTTAACATCAAGACTCCTGTGACTCTCGGTGCTGTTGTTGGTAAGGACACTACTAAGTAGCGTTTCATCAATGCTCTCCTGCAGGGACGCCTCCTGAAAGGTCTCTGCTCTGATCAGTTTACACAAGCTCTTCCTTAGAGAAGTGTCACAATAAGATCTGTAGGAAGTAAGGCCTCCTCAGTGGGGCAACGATACAGAAGATAGTCTTCAGATGGGTTACAGATATGAATAAAGCTGTCATATTTATCTTGACCCTCCTCCTTAGACCTTGAGCCTGGTTCTGTAGCAATGCTCTGGAGATTGGAGCGACCTTGTAAGATATTATCTCCATCTACTGGGCTTAATGGAGCCAGACCAGAAAGGCCACATCTTTCTTGAAGCACTTCTCTCCTTTCTGTGTTTTTGTTTCCCTCAGTGAAAGCTGTGTGATTAAAGTAGATGCTACTAAGGTCACCATCATAGGGTCGGTCTTCTTGGTCTTCATCACTAGTTCTCTGTCCAGGGTAAAGAGACACCATTGGTTTATAGGGTGGCTCGTCCTGCATGGTGTTGGGTCTTTGGACATGCACGCATATCGTGCTCCTCTTGGCCTTACGTTCTACCACCTTCTCACTGTGACTGTTCACATCACTGCACTCAGGAGAGGAGCCTTTCCAAGGTCGACAGTGCTGCACTCTGCAATATGGGAAAATCCGTATCTGCGTCATTGGTGTGCTGCTCACAACAGCTTATGCAATAGAACAGGATCAGTCTGTTTATCTCGCTTTTCAAAGGTCACATCCAAAGGGCTTAAACATTAACGAGGTTGTAGGTTCTGATCCAAAACTGCAAGTTCTACCTACTTTGAAGTTCACATCCAAATGGAATTTGAGAACAAGTTCTGATGTTCAGAGGACTTGGTGGTTCAATACTTAGTTCTCTGCTGCAATATTGACATGTGCCTTCTACACTATAATTCAGTGCCATTTGCTTTCCTAAGCCCACATTAAAAAGGGTATATTCATAAGCTCTCTGAAAACATCTTCTCATATACTGCTGCATTTGTGGTCCAAGGGTTGGCACTTTGTTGCAATAATGACAAAGTTGTGGGTTCTAGGCGAGCATCAGAAGTTCTTACTGCTATGTCAAAGCCCAAAAGGGAATATTAATAAGCTCTCGCAATTAATTTTCAACCTTGCAGAGGTCCTGATAGTTCAAGAATTAGCCTCGTGCCCCAATACTGATAAGGTTAATGGTTCTAAACTATCAATAATTCCACCTTCTTTGTCAAAGCACATATCCAGAGTGAATATTCATAAGCTCTTGGACAACACTGGCCATTTGGCTTTGGGCCTGGTAGTCCGAATGCTAGTGTTCAACTGCAATATTGACAAGGTTGTCTGTCTAGTACATCATAAGAGGACCCCACTCCCTATTTCCAATTGATCAACAACAACATCAAGCTCCTGGTCAACATCTTCCAGTGTGCAAAGAATTGATGGTTCTCTGCTTCAGTCTTGACAAGGTTTTGGATTCTAGACTAGTGTCAGAGATTCTATCTCCCCTCTAAAGTTCTCACTGAAAGAGAAGATTCATAATCTCTGAAGAGACCTTGCGCTGTGCTGCTGACCTCATGGGTCAGTGGTTAGTGCTCTGGTTTAGTATTGATGAACTTGTGAGTTCAAGACCAGCATGGATCAATCTGCTTTACTTTTCAGAGCCCACATCTAAAGGGAATATTCATAAGACCTTTGACATGGGAGCCAAACAAGCAGCTGACTTGGTGGTCCAGTGGTTAGTGCTCTGTGCCAAAAGAGACAAGGTTGTAGGTTCAAGACCACATGAGCCGGCATACTTTACTTTTCAATGCCCACATCCAAACGGAGTAGTCAGAAGCTCTCTCCTCACCAAACAGACAGCAGCCTCTGTAGTCCAGTGGTTAGAGGTCTGCCAGGCCATTAACCAGGTTGCAGGTTCTAGTCGGGCATTGTCAGTTCTGCCTCCTTTTTCAAAAATCACATACTCATAAGCTCATAGGCACCCAGTCACTTTACAACGACAGCAGAGCTGGTGGTGCAGTGGTTAGCGCTCTGCAGCAGTGTGGCTGAAGCCGTGGGTTCTAGACCCGCATCAGACATTCTACCCCTTGGAATTTTATGTCGAAAGAGAATATTCATGACGTCTTAGACCTCATCTTCATGTCTGCAGGATGACTTTTAAGTTCAATGATTAGTACCTTGTCGTGTCCTAGACATGCAAAAAAAAATCCTTCCTCTTCACCTTTCCACCCTCACACTGCAAGGCAGTCCTCATATATGACAAACGTGGTTGAGAGGGTGTAGGGCCTAGTGGTGCAGTGGTCAGGGCTAGGCGTTAGTGTGCACAACCCTACGGGTTCAAATCTCGGTGTCGTAATCGACAGCCCGAGTTGGCGTTAGTGGGGGGTGGTGGGCAGTGGTAGTGGGGGGTGGTGATAGGGGTTAGTTGGGGGGTG